>JANAVB010001694.1:0-82500 GCA_029216955.1 Iris pallida | reverse complement strand
CATTTCATAGGGTTGAAGGGAGAACTATGTGTCAAGAATGTGTGTTAGTGTGCACAAGTGAGTGTGAACAAGAGTGTCAAAGTATCACATGTGTGTGTGGCTTGTGTACATAGGCAAGTGAAGGGGGTGATGTGTTTGGAAACATAGCTTATGTGTGTGTGTGCATGAACTAAGGACAATCTAAAACTGGAAACATATCATCCCTTCTCAGTTTTCCATTAATGTGGACTCATCAGGTTTAGGAATCTCAGTTATAGGAAAAAGAAATCAATTCATTCATTACAAAAATAGTTTTCAGCCCCTCCCCACATTAACAAACCAGTTTTGAGATCGAAACCCAACCAATTCATCCCAAAATCGACCCACAGCTAGAATACATGTAGGTACATCATACTAAGGTCTTAAACATATAAATTAGTGCATTAAGCAGGTTAATTAAACTGCCAAAGTTCGAATTCCAAAACTGAAAAAATACTGAAACATAACATAGTATCAGAATTTTAAGGTAAAATATCAAATAAAAACATGTTAATAAGGGAAACTATTGGTTGGTAATACAAATATATGATGCAAGTGTGTCCCAAGGTCCAACACGTGTCCAACACAGTGACACAAACATGTCTAATCAAGAAAACCCAAATCAGCACACACTCACAGACACAAAATAACACAGTATTGTGCACGTGTTCCAGAGAGTCTAGGACACGACCCGACACGAATTAGATCTCGTGATCACACATGTGGGTTTGCCTAGTGTAGCTCTAGGTCTAACACAGCCTGACACGGGTCCACGTGTCACGGAGTCGTGTCCAGAAGTGTATATCAGTGCACAAAAAATAGACTGAACCAGTTAGTGTAAAACCCGTGTCCGACCTCGTACTCCCTCGATACGACACGAGAGGTCATGCCACTTGGGAAGTGTTGTGTCAAAAACTGCCCCAATGTGTCCAGTGAGTGTCACGTGTCCACGTGCCGTGTCCAAGGTGTAATTGCCCCTGAGTAGCAGGGAGCTCGTGCGTGTCTGAACCGTACGGGTTCGTGTCCAAATGCGACACGACACAGAACAATCACCCCCTCAGCAACATGGAAAACCCTAAGCAACACCTAGATCTAGGTTTCCCATCAATTATAATTCCAAAACAGTAAACTAAATTCCTATGTGGCATTTCCACAAACACCTAGGTCTACCTATGTATACGTGTCCGATACGGACTCGAAATGAATCCATCTTGACCCGAAACCAAATCCTACAGTTAGGGGACTCCTAGGGCTTTCCAAATATATAAAGAAAACTGGACATTAATAGGTTTTAGTATCAAATACCTATTGATGCACTTCTTAAGAAAAACCCCTCTTTTAGATCTTCCTCCTTGTTAGCAAACTTTCTCCAAATTGATCCCAAGATGGAATAATTCTCCATGAACAGCAAGAATACTAAAATTAGGATCTAATACAATTTATTTGGATTAAAAAGGAATTAAAATGGATTTTCTAGGAATTTTTAAAGATGGGATTTACCTCTTTTTTCAAATGTGATCTTTCCTAAAAGAGGCTAGCCCTAAATGAAAGAGAGTATAAATAGGGGTGGGGTTCCCAATGTGGCCGGCCAAGCTAGGGTTAGGGTTAGGTTAGCTAATGGGCTTGGGCCAAATTCACAAGCTATGGGCTAAGTTGCTAATTAATTGTTTCCAAAACCATAAGTCATGGCTTATGACTTAAAGCCTTCTAATGCCAACTTAAATTCTAAATGACCTATTAGGAATTAACTTAATGTTAGGTTAGGGTCACATGACCTAATCAAGTCACCCCACTAGGGTAAGCATCTAGGTTAGGCTCCAAAGTCAACACTAGTCAAAGTCTAGAATAACCCCTAATTAAACTATACCAAAAATCATATAAATTCTAATAAATCTCAATAATTCACAATAATTCCAAATAAATCCCAAAAATTCAAAATGACCAAAATACTCCCATACTAGAAATGTGGTAGTGACAATACAACATGCCATGTATTAAACAGAGTTCCTATTAGACTAATTTCCAAAAAGACTCCGTATGAATTATGGTTCAATAGAACTCCTAACATCAGCTATTTCAAAGTGTTTGGTTGTAGATGTTTTATCTTAAACACTAAAGACAACTTAGGAAATTTTGATGAAAAGGATGATGAAGGAATATTTTTGGGATATGCTACAAAGAGAAAATTATACATAGTATTTAACAAAATATCACTTATTGGTGAAGAATAAATAAACGTCACATTCAACAAACTAAATAGTCAATGTGACAATAGCAGTGATAATGAAGATCATAGAACTTCCTCAAACAAAACACTTGAAGATACACCTACCTCGTACCTGGAGAGTCTACCAAAGCGTTTGCGATTTACACCAAATCATCTAGAAGAACTGGTAATAGGTGATGTATCAAAAGATACAAGTACTTGTTCAAACACTAGAAATATTGTTGCAAATGTAGCATTTATTTCTAAGATAGAACCTAAGAATGTTGTAAAAGTTTTTAATGATAAATTTTGGATTTCTGCAATACAAGAGAAACTAAACTAATTTGAATGGAATCAAGTTTGGGAACTCGTTCCCAGACCTAGTGATCACCCGGTCATTAGTACTAAATGGGTATTCCAAAATAAGTTAGATAAGAATGGTTTAGTCACACACAACAAAGCACGTCTAGTAGCTCAAGGCTATAATCAAGAAGAAGGCATTGACTACGATGAGACATATGCTCCAGTTGCTAGACTAGAATCAATTCGTATGCTTTATACTTTTGCAAGTTTTCATGGTTTCAAACTTTTCTAAATGGATGTCAAAAGTACTTTTTCAAATAGTTTTATAAAAGAAGAAGTTTTTGTCAAACAACCTCCTAGTTTTGAAGATTTTAAAATTATGATCACGTATTCAAGCTTCATAAGGCTCTCTACAGACTCAAACAAGCACCTTGTGCATGGTATGAGCGTCTTAGTTCCTTCTTACTTAAACACAATTTTTTAAAAGGAAAGGTTGTTTCTATATTGTTTATAAAATCTTTGGATAAGCATATTTTATTAGTATAGATATATGTAGATGACATTATCTTTGGATGAACAAATGAGATTCTATGTAATAAGTTTGCTAAGTGTATGTAGAGTGAATTTGAAATAAGCATGATGGGAGAACTGGCATTCTTTCTTGGGCTACAAATTAAGCAAAGTTCACAAGGGATCTTTATCAATCAAACCAAATATACAAAGATCTGCTGAAGATGTTTGACATAGATAACATGAAACCAATTAGAACTCTTATGGCAACGTCTAGAAAGCTTGATATAGATGAAAGTGGTACACCAACTGAAGTGCGTAAGTATAGAGGTATGATTGATAGTTTACTATATATAACTACTAGTCGTCCAGACATTATGTTTTCAGTATGCTTATGTACATGATATCAGCTTGTCCTAAGGAATCACATGTGAGTGCCATTAACCATATCCTCTAATACCTTAAAGGTACTTTGACAACCGGTATATGGTATCCAAAAATTGATTCGTTTGACCTTATAGGTTATTCGGACGCAAATTTTGTAGGATGCAAGGTCGATCGAAAAATTACCAGTAGCACATGTCATTTTCTAGGAAAGTTCTTAGTCTTTCGGTTTTTTAAAAAGCAAAATTCTATAGTAATATCAACAACAGATGCTGAATTGTAACCACCACTTTTCTAAAATGAGGGTAATTTTGAACTTTTGTAAAATCAATCATTGAATAATAGGATTTAAATCATGTTAATAATTTATGGTGAATTTTAATTAATTTAATACTATTTAAATTGGTGAATTATGATTTTGGTGTTTTACTAGTGTAACCCTAGAACTACTTAGCCTAGAGACTAACCATGGCCATGGGGACCTATCCCATGTGATTAGATTAGCTGATTACCACTTTTTAGGCTAAAGGTATTTTTAGTCATTTTGTGACTTTTGAATTAATTAGGATTTTGATCAATTGGTAATGTGCTAAGTGTTATATTAGGCCTTAACCTAGAATTGTCCTATTCTTGATGTTAATCATGAACCTAGAGGCTTAATTAGTAGAATTAAGAAAGTAATGCAAGCCCTAGAATATTTAGATATTATGTTAAGATAGATATTTTAGCTTGAAACCCTAGTTAACTTGGGCCTTTCCTAAGAGGGCTTGAATTATGCATGTAGAAGCCTACCCATTACCTAAATATCTACCAAAACCCTAGATAACCCCTTGTGATAGCCAAGGGCAGCCCCCTCCCCTATATAACATCTCTCTAGCACCCCCTTGCCTTTTTTCATTACACCTTCAAACCCTAATTTGTGTTCTTCTCCAAATCTACCCCTTTTCTCCAAATCAACTCTAAATTGAGCCTAATCAATTGCAACACACTCCCCTACTGTAGAAGATATCTTTATTGGCTAGCTAGCAAGGATTGAAGGCTCTTGGACCATAACAAGTTGGTGTGGATCTCATTTCTAGTACAATTTTATTGAGATTCCATCTCTCAATAGGTAATAGCCTCTAAACCTATTAATATTCTGATTTTTCTTCATAGATGCATTTATTTAGGGTCCCCCTAGCTGTAGGCCAAGTTTGGTAGGAAATTGAATCCATTTAAGATGCGTATCGGAGGAGTATCGGAATGCTATGTAAAGTGTTTGGTGAAATGCCACATAGAAATGAATGTTAATGATTTTCAAAACTAATTACATAGATTTGTAGCCCTATATGTGTAGATCACTAATCTCTATGACTGAGCACATTTTGACACATTTTTTATGTCGTATTTGGACACGGGGACACGACACAGGACTGTGGCGCAGTGTCCTGCTGCCACGAGCCTCGTGCTCGATGGACACGCCACGTGGATACATAAAATTTGGCATGGAGGTAGGGGCAGTGTCTGACAAGGTGCTCACAAATTTTTATGGGATTTGATTGAGTGGTTTGTGAGAAATCGTACTCGCATTGATTCGACCACTGCACACACGTGCAGAAAATCACTAATGATACTCACATATATTCACGACATGAGGACATGTTTTAGGCTATTGGACATGTATCCCTATACTAGCCCATTCTAGGACACGACCATGAGACAAATGATAGGACACATGGAGTCCTATTGGACTCGACACCTGTGCACGAGACAGTGCACATACACTGTCTCTGATACATGTTGATTCTTAGGTTTGACACGACTCTAGACACTTGTTTAGACACTGACACGACCCCTAGACTCATGTATACACACACACACAGCCACACACTTGTTGTTCACATCTTTGACACTTTGTACTTCACATTCTCTATTTGACACTTTGTAAGACACTAGTGTACACTTGGATACTTACCACTGCTAGATGCAGTTTGGACACGCAGATACCTCACCCCACTTGTTGTACACTCATAGACCCCCTGCCACTTCGAGTTGTGTTTGTATGATGTTCAGTTAGTAGGGATTCCTGGGTTGATTGGTTAGTAGGTTAGGTTGTTGTGGAGTAGTGTGTGGCTTTAGGCTACTGCCAGTTGGATGTTAGCCCAGATTTTGGGGAGCAGGCTAATGGCCTGTATGTGGGGGTTATATATTAAGTGTGTTAGAAATTATGAGTTTGGTTTTTTATACATATGTTATAGGTTAGGCTATAGTGTGGTCTGTTGTATAGAATATGTTATGTGAGATATGGTTTCAGTTTGAGCTTCGGTTGAGGGTTACGTTTGACAGATTTGGGGTTGTTCAATGGGAGTTCAGTCCACTACTCTTTTGGTCAGTCCCCATGTTTGCATGTCCTACATGTATAAGATTTTAGATGATTATATGTGTTCAGCTGGGTTGGATATTAGATTATATATATATATATATATATATATATATATATATATATATATATATATTTTATATATATATATATATATATATATATATATAATACTTAGGCCAGGTATATATATGTGAGTTAATTAGCAAGGGTATGAAGGTTGGTTGAGTCTTGGGTATCAGTTGGAGGTAGGTGGATATAGATGTTGATGTGTGGCTCAGGATTAGGATATGACATCAGTTGGTATAAGGATGTTGATGTAGGTATATTAGATTAGTAGTGTAATGTCATATTTGAAAAGTATAGTTGATTAATATATTGGTATATATGTTATGGGTACTACTAAGGCATATGAAGGTCATGGGATGGTATGTTACAAGTAAGTATCATAGGGGTATAGCCTATAGCTAAAAGATATATATATATATATATATATATATATATATATATATATATATATATATATATATATATATATATATATATATATATATATATATATATATATGGGATGTGTTAAGGGTTGATAAGGTTATCGATTAGCCTCTTAAGTGAGTTGATTTTGGTATATAAATACACTAGGAGTTGGGTTAAGGTATAATGTAATACCTTATACAAGTTATATATATATATGAAATGTCAAATAGTTATATATATTGAGATGATGTACTTAGAGTATATGTTATAGTGCATTACGTATCTTAGATATATTAGCCTATGGTTAGGATTATGGGCTAGTTTATCTTAGAGTTTGACTCTTAGTATGACCAATGGATGGCTAATTGATCCTTGACCTAGAGACTGGACTAGTTTGACTTAGTTGTCAGAGGGTTGACTTAGTTTGACTAAAGTTTGACCAAGAGTTGACTTTGGCCTAGATTGACCTAGAATCATGTAGATTGTATTGTAAACTTTAATTATTACCTTTTGAATACATTATAACCTGTACCGCTCTAAATAGGACATTGTGACTCTGGTTCAAACATCTGTATTCATTAGCCATTCAGGATATCAGGCGAGTACATTCTCTGATCGTTTTATACTTGCTAAGATTTATATTCTTGCTCTAGGCTACTTTACTTGACGTTGTCACGTTGTTATCACGGATTAGTACTATAAGGATCTTGTCGTGCGATGTTATCTCCCTGGGTTTATCGAATACATCTTGTCATATGCTTTTCACGAACATCTTGTATTTCTTGTACACCCCATTCATGTATACCCTTGTGCACTCTTGTATTCTTATGATTACTTGAGCTTCATGGATAAAACCTCTTGTACCGGTAACGTAACTTGACTGGATCCTTATGTATTGATTAGGGGTAGGGTTGAGTATAAATGGTCATGTGATCTATCCCATCTTATGAAACTCTGTTTCATCTTGTGTAACTGTGTTCTTCATGTGCAATACAGGTTACTTCATGTGCAACCCAAGCCGACAATATAACCATCTTGTTCTCTGAATCACTTATATTTCACTATAGTTCTTATTTTCTAAAAAACTGTTTTCATGTACTCAGATTTGTCTATTTACACTATTCTTGTTCATGTCTTATAGCGTTTCATTGTATATTACTCTATTGCTTGTTTTATATTTCCTGTCATGATATGAACTACGTGAGAGTTATGTATTCGTTCATGTCTTGACTGGACCTATTGAAAATGTTACAGATGATATTGAGAATTTCTGCACAACCTACTATGGAGCCCATCTAGACGACACTTGTGAGTTGTACCCACAGGAGGATCCAGCTCTAGCTGAGGACATCATCCCTCTTGCTTATGCTAGATAGCTAGGCTGCTTATCTTATTTGTTGTCCTTAATTGTATTATATGGATGTTGAGATGTTGGTGTTGTTTAGACACTTGGACTTACTTTTCTTCTGTTTGTATCTCTTGTGGATTTTATATCTATCTTATCGTGCTGATTATCTACCTCTAGTTTTATGATTGAGTTGTATCCTTCTGTGATTGTCCTCCATTTGGAGAGTATATCATGTTGTGTTTAGTTGTGATTGTGACCTAGAACAGCGTTCTACTGCCGATACTCCAACACAGGCTGGACGTACCCACTTCTCGTGCCCCTATACTGGGTGCGGGTCGCGACATGAATATATAGCCGCAAGACGTTGTTGTGCCCAGATTTATGGATGAAGCAAACTTTGGAAGACTATCAGTTATCTTACAACTATATCACTATTTACTGCAATAACGCTAGTTCAATAAATCTCACGAAGACTTATGTTTGTCATTCTAGCACTAAACACATAGAGATTAGTGTAACGCCCCAGTCCCAAAATACTTAGGACTTGGAACGTAGATATGCCAGCTGTATACATACGAAGTATACTCCAATATATGGAAATCTCGTATGAATACATAAGCTGTCAAATGCAGTAAATCTAATAGTAATCTAATCTCATCCACAAAATGAAAGAATAAAAGATATGTCATAAATCATTTTGAATAATCGTTGTACAAGATGTTGGGCGGAGACAGATCCACTACCAACCATATAAATAATAAAAAATGTACAAGAAACGGATAGATAAAATGGCTATGAAAGATCCAAGAGCAATCCTCCTCGACAGAAAGGGAAGATCGTGATCTTGGCTAGAGCACCTACTAAACATCATGAAAAGCACACACCTGGAGAAATCCCCAGGTCCTCAGAGGGACGTAACATGATACATAATAACATGCCATATAAACTGAATAAATACTGCTCAATAATAAGTCAATCGGATCATAACATGGTCCAATACTCACCCTAGAATCGACGTACCATCCCCCCAACCAAACAAGGACAGGGGATGGCACACTAACCTACGATGAAGTATCTTTCTAAGCCATGAATCCAATATGGTATCTGGACCACAACAAGGTTCAGTACCTTCTCATCGGAGTAGTGAGACACACCTACAACCAAACAAGGACAAGATGTTGCAAAATAATCTACAATAAGTTATTGTTCCAAGCCACGGTCAGATACAAGTACCCAAACCAAGAGTACTCATACCTAACGGATAAGGGTGCCTAACCAATCTAAGTGAATTACAGTTTAAGAACAAACCTCCTACGTACGGGCACTCTGGCTATAGGGATTAGGCATCGTCCCTCCTCGGGAATTAGGTGCCTACGTCCATAACACTCCTATGAACGTCGGAGGGCATCAGTATAATGGGTTCATACATAATGTTCCGCGAACGTCAGAGGGCATCAATGGTCCCGTGTATCCGACGAAGCTCACAGGTCTAATAAAGAAAGTGTAAGGTGGCCCATATGTCAAAGAACTGTTCTCCCCGCCCCATTCCTATTATGTTGTATCCATGACACATAATCCTTATAAACCGCTAAGTCAAACTAAACATGCAACACTATTAGCGGTTAATCCTATCGTACAGCCACGTCGCCTGGTTTGTCGGGGCGCATGCCGTATCGGTCAAGTTTCTAAAATTTTCTGTTTTAAAACCCAATTTTTTTTTCTAAACTTTAAAACTGACTTAATCACAATCTGTTCTATGTATTTAGAACTACAAGTTGGGCTGCCATCACGTATATGTTGTAATTAGTTATGTTCAAATAAATTTTGAAATTTGTTGTTGAATCGGCAAAAATTTGCCTTCCTAATCTAGGGTTTGGGCTAGATTACAGGTCTGCTTTGCACAATTTTCTTCCATATTTGTGTCGATTTCCTGAGAAATTCAATGAGTTTCCATTTAAACTATTTAAAGGGGATTGACGGGGGTGGTATTGGCTATCCATAGGAACTGGTAAATCGAAGTTTCCTATAGCGTTGTGGAAAAAATCGAGAGTTAAAATTGGTACCTTGATGTGGTCGATGAAAATAGAGTAGCCTCTATTCTTGTTGGATTCGAATGTTGGGGTGGCGCTCCGGCGATTGTGCGAGCGGTGGCAGGTGGTCGAAGGGTGCGCCAGTCGTCTGGGGTTCTCAAGTAAACAAGAGGGACGATAAAGAGGCAAGTTTTCTAAGGTTTTCGAAAAGAACCTAGAACATATTTTTGTAGAGTTCTAAACATGAAATTTGAATCCAATTTGGTCGACGACTTGATTCAATCGGAAGAGAATGGACTCAAGAGTTGATAGGATTTTATTCGAGGGCTTTTGGTTAAGAATTTTGTGAGTATTTCATTGGCATTTCGTTGGTTAACCAACGCTCAACTGAGCGTGGCTCTGGGCTGGCGGGTTTGAGGAGAAAGTGAACAGTATGGATTGCACTGTTCACAAGTTGCTTTCCTTTATTATTATTTTTCTATTCTTTTTTAGGGTATCTATAAGGGAAAAGTCTAGAAAATGTTATATATATATATATATATATATATATATATATATATATATATATATATATATATATATATATATATATATATATATATATATACTAGTCATAACCCGTGACCATAGGGCATGGTTCATTTAGGATATTCTCCCTCAAAATCTTGGACCCCCAATTTTAAACGAACAATAATAATTATGAGGCCCCCATCAAAATATTAAATCCAACCACTGCTGGATGTGAATTTTTTTTGGATTCTCCATAAAACCCCACTCTCAATAATGCTCATCCACAACCATTATGAGTGCAAACCCCACTCTTTGGATTCCCCATAAAACCCCACTCTCAATAATGCTCATCCACAACCATTATGAGTGCAAACTCCACTCTTTGGATTCCCCCATAAAATCCCACAACCGTTGATTCACCAAGATTAAATCCCAACCACTCTTTATCTTGGCACAGTCAGCCCTAGGATTCAAAAAGCTTTGTGTTTTGTATAATATATATATATATATATATATATATATATATATATATATATATATATATATATATATATATATATACTTTAAATATTATTTTTAAATAACCGAACCATATATATATATGTGTGTGTGTGTGTGTATGTGTGTATTTATTGATTATTGATCTAATTTAAAATCTCAAAATAAAACTTCTATTACTTCCAAATATATGTTTAACTTTTATTATAACAAAACTCATCTAAAATATTTTATTCTTATTATATAAACATAATCCCTATATAAAACCCTGTGTACAAAATTTTATACTTTTCTTATACTAACTTTAAAATAATAAAGAATTTCTCACATTAAGAAACATGTACATTTCTATGTTAAAAAAACAACATAATATTGTTAGTAAAAATAATAATAGTAATGATGATAATAAAATAAAATAATAAATAATTATGATACCAAAATAAAATACTAGGGGTATGCATAATAAATTGGCGATTAACATTACTACTAGTATTATTTTATAAACAAATACTAGTATTCTCCATCCTTTCAAATTAACTAAATAGATAGTTAAATAAATAAATAAATATTAATCATAAAAAATAACCATGATATGATTTAACAATTTAGACGACCAAATAGTCAAATAAAATAAATCTAGTCGCCCTGCACCTCGTATGCTAGTCGAGGCACCTAGCTGCACTAGTTGTGCCATACTATCTAGTCTATGTGCATAACAAAATTTACCATGACTATAACTATGTTTATAATTAATTAACAAAATAACTCAAAACAAAATATTTAAGCAACTAAAACTAAAAGAAAATCCTCCAAATTTTTTGGAGGATTACATCCTACCCAACTTATAAAAATTTTATCCTTGAAATTAAAATAAAACTTAATATATAAAATATAACATTAGAAGTAGTGATGCTGAATACGAAGGGAGTAATTTTATCAAATCATAATTCAGTTTTTGAAAAGATGGAGGTGGTAGTTATAGAAAATTCTGAAATGACAATCGATTCTGTAATGTGGGGTACTCTTAGTCTCGCATGGATCATGGGTATTTAGCTCATTTGAGGGAATGGCTTGATATTGCATGGTTAAACATCAAATGGGACGAAAATGGATATCTATGGTTATTTCTAAGGAAAGGGTGGTACACATGTGGTGTAATTGAAATGAAGTACAAGATGGTGTGTTTGTGTGGGACATGTATGTCATATGTGTAGAATGGCTCGTCTAGTCCATGAGGGAAAAAATTGTGGAAGAAAATGGCTAGGGGTGTGCTCTAAATATCAAAGTCATGGTAGTGGTGTCAAGATAATACAGATAGAAATAAACTTTATAAACCACTGATTTATTAGTCCCGTTGGAACAAATCTTTGATTTGGATTTTAATCTATATTAGCTGGACAAGATATCCAAAATCAGTCTGGAACATTCCTACTAGGTGAGGGTAACAAAAATAAGTTTCCACTCGAGTGATTGAGTTAATTGCTAGCCGGGTTGGTTAAGTAGGTTCTGTAAGTCTTGAAGATGTGCCTTCCGTGACTTTTGTGTTAAGAAACACAAGGGGCATCTATTGAGTGGCACACTAGTGGCATGCATGTAGTGGGCTTTGAGTAGATCACAACCATATAATGGGTCAAAAGTTTTGGGTCGAGGTTGGATCTTTAATTGAGGTCGAAAAGTACATCGGTATTACGGTAAGGGTTATTACTAGTATTTTTGACCTGAAAGTCATATCATGAAAATAGAGCACGAGGGGACGTGTTTTAGTGGGACATAATATGTCTACATGAAGGTGAAATCCTCTAGGTCTTATATATGGAATTTGTTAGAAGGTGACAGCTGGTCTCGTGTTCCGAATAGCAATGTCACGATCTAGGACACCAAATGATCTAGATAGAAAGTGGATGCTCATGGTATCACGACCAGCTCCCGAATAATCGGACACGAGTCGGACACGCCCAGCCTTCGTCGAAGGACACGACGAAGTAAGCTGTAACAATCTAAGGAAAACTCCAGGATACAAGAAACATAAAACACACAGCTGCTATACACGTTTCCAATATCACTACAATCCACAATTATTAAATATAAATAAAAAATGCTAATGCCGGAGACATAGCCGGTAACCTGAATAAAATATACAATCCTGAAACCTCAATACAATATACATGGTAAAATCTCTAAAACAAACCTAAGGAAAGATCTAACTATGACTCTTCAATTCTAAGACCATCCTAAAACACAACTCCATCCTGGCTTCGGACGCTGGCCCATAAGGATGGTACAATATCATCAAGTATGCCTACAATGTATCCTGTCAGGAAAAGAGCAAAGTACAACCCCAACAAGAAGCACTAAACAAAGTAAACAGAAGTGCTGCACAATGAACTATAGTACAAGAACATGAATATAAAACTGAGGTGCATGAATAACAATGAAACTATAGTACCAGATCCAGAACAATGAACTAGACTAACAGTAAAAAATATATTTGAAATAACTAACAGAATATATAGCCGGATGGGGTAGTACAGGGTACAAGAGCACATGAATAAGGGTACGGCTTAGAGTCCCACGTGAACGATGTGAGACCTAAGCTATTAATCAATGCCTAGCTAAAATAGGATTGGTCACATATCTGTAGTATTTCCCCACCCCAATATACAAGTAAGGAACACTGAACAATGAACGATAAACAATGAACGATGAACTATAAACAATGAACAATCGTGTGTACAACGTATCAATATGAGAACATGAAACAAGACAGAAATACAGTGTAAAAGAGTTCGAGTCGGTGTACTTGCCTGATTTTGTTGTAGGTGATCAAGTCCAATGTCTTGAAAAATCTGTGTCAAAAGTGACACAAATAAAATTTAGAAATAATTTCTAACAATTCCTATTTAGAATTTATTACCTAGTTCTATATTAAAATAATCTATTTATTCCATCATTTCTATTTCTACCAAGTACGCACTTAGTGAGTCTAGATATGTATTCTAGCCCATCCCCTAATCTTAGTCTATAATTCTAGGTCTTCTGGCTTAGTTCTAGTAATACATTTTGATGGACAGCATGCACAGTTAATATAGTAGATCTAGTCCATCAGCCTGTCGGCTAGAATCAAGCCTAAAACCTAATCCATTATAATGTAGCCCAATAACTTAGTCTTTAAAAGTCCAATCTATAGGAAACTTAGTTTGGGACTAGCCCATAAATCAGCCATAATCCAAAATTCAACCATAATCCAAAATTCAACCTAACTCAAAATAGAGTTTATTAACACTCAGCCTATTCCTTGCCCCGACATGCTGGCTTATAGCCCAAGATCAAGCTATAAGGCTTGGTCCAAATCATCACAAATACCAATAGTCCAACCTAATCCTACTATGCTGGTATCATACTGGCCGGCCTAATATATACATTGATACTCCTCCTCTACTAGTCCATTCCTAATCTTACTTGCATTTAAATCTCTAATTTGCTCAACCTTATCACTGAATATTTACAATTGTAATTCCACCATTCAAATTCACATATCGTTCCAAATGTGAGACTGAATAGAGAATTTAACCATATCTTATGGATCCAAACAAGACCCAATACTCCTGATACATTATTCCTAAAACTCAAATACTCAAGCAAAGAACCCAGCAACTGAAGACATGAAACCAAACCCAGCCAAAGGTTCACTTGCATACCAAAATCCCAACCCGACAACAGTCTAAAGAAACCAGCCCTTAATTTAAATTTAAAAGGTTTTAGTAAAACATATTTAAAAATCCCCAATGCACATACTGCAGCAATACATTTTAACCAAGCCTTCAAGGTTGAATGTTTAGAAGAACATTCGATTTGGCTCTGATCTGTACCACCAAAACTCCTTGCCAAGCACATAGAGCTTTAAGTAACTCAGCTCAGAGAACCCAAATAAATCCAGACCAACTTTCCAAAATCTAACAACACAACACCAATTCAACAAAGATTTAGGAAATTTTGAAAAAGACAAGTTTCAAAGATATTCAAAGAATTTCCAAACAGAAGGATCCAGGAGACCAGAAGTTCCAATAACCAATCAAATCCACATTTGAAATCAAAGTCCAAATTATAAAAAATTAATCAATATTTTTTAAAACATTTGAAATCAAAAATGAAATCGATGCCTACAGGCTCCCAAGCAGACTGCCAGCTTGCTTCTACACCATCACTCATGGACACGGACACAACGGCCATATACAAATAGTACACTTGGACACGCGCACACACGACACGGCTTGAACACACATTCACGAACAAAGCCACCTAAATCCTACATATTCAACACAACTCAAATAAAGACTTGCCAATAACTAAACTATAGTGTTGTAAGTAGGTACCTGAAGGAATAGGACTTGAACTGAAAGAAGACACTTCCAAGGAGATCGGACATAGCTCTACGAGTCCATTCTGAGTTCGAAAACCCTGCTGCAACATATCATCGAACATGTGATGAGCACGATATGTAAGCGACGATATGAGTTCAATTTGATTTATATTAAACTCCAAATTTGGAGAAATCATACAAACCTCACTAATTCTGATCCAATCAAAACAAGATCAAGAAACAAGGATTCGACCAAGAATCGGTCTGAAAAATTGAATCAGAAATCCATAAATATTGTACAAACATTGAATTATGCACAGGAGGATTATGAATCTTACCAAATCGATCAGGTGATGGATACATCTCTGATCGAAAATCCCTGGTGAGTTTAACTAAGTCTCTCGATCGATCAATTAGAAGCAATAATCTGTCAGAGTTTTGAAGCACAAATCATGACGAAGAACATATCACAAAATGAGTAAAGGGATCGATCAGAAGGGGAGATCTTACCAAAAAATATGGAAGTGATGCTTCTGTTACTTCGAGATCTATCGTCGTCTAAGAAGTAGACGCCATGGCCAACTCAGAAACTCATGGAAGAAGAGGATCAAGAGGAATTTCTACGGAGCTCCGCTCAACCTTGTCATCGCAGTAGTGGTCGAACTTTGCCGAAAAATCCGTCGGGGAAGGTGGCGTTCATCGAGGGTGGCTTAGACGCCTCTCCGTGCAAGAACCGCCGACCTTGCCATGTCCAACTCTAAGGAATTAGGGTTAGGGTTAGGGTTCGGTTTGAACCTTGGGGAAGAAGAGGGGAAAAGGAAATTTTAGAGCTCTTAAGGAAAATTTAAGAATGAAGAATGAGAGTTTCTTCTTCTCTCATTCAATATATATGCAGAGAGATTTTTATGGAAATTTCCATCCAACTCCCTCCTTCCATAATATTTACAGAAATGATTAGAATTCAGTTAGAGAGGTTCATTGAGTTTGTTAGAAAGAGGGGAGTTTGTTACAAGTTTGTTAGGATTTGGTTAAATTTAGTTAGGATCTTGGGCACTCCAATTATAGTATAGAGTATTCCTCAAAACAATAACAATTAATTAAATTTCCAAAATCACCAGTGAATATAAAATAACTATTCCTCAAATAACACAAAATAGTGTTTTGAAATTTGTAATTTTACCAAAAATTTATGAAAACATGGAAAGTGGGGTTACAAGTCTTCCCCCTAGAAAATTTCGTCCTCAAAATTTCAAAATGGTACGATTTGGCACGATAAGGTAATCAGATACAAAATTTGAAATTGACACGATTTAAAGTGGAATGAAATGATAGTCACAGAAATCATGATCACAGGATAATAATCTCAATAGTATTCGATGATCTTGCATATCTGGGGTCACTTCCCTTACAGTTCCTGCCCCGCCAGTATGTATCTGGCTGTAGTGAACCTTCGGTTCTATCGTCCCGATAATACTAGATTACCACAATACTTTTATCAACTTTATCCGATAATAAAATAAATTTAGGACTTAGCTTCAATCAAATTCAAGAAACTATGAATATCCGCAATTACTTTGACTTAGAACCCCTGCCTCGCCAGTGCGCAGCTAGCTGCAGTGGACTCACGGTCTCCATAATCCATGTCATAATAGGTTGTCGATTATTTTCTCAACTTTATCCAAAAAAATTCCAAGAAAGTTTATGAAAATTCTAAATCATGATAGAGAGTGATAGTATCTGTTCTTTAGAAACAAGTTTTTATTGGATATCAAGAGACAATCGAGAGCCAACAAGCAATTACTAGGTACTATGAAACAACAGTAAGATAGGAAGACTGTAAAATAAGTCTCCAATGAAGAAACAACAAAAAAATGCAAAAAGGAATATAAAAGAAAGGTAGTGATCCACAAGTGCCTCCGGTCGTCAGTACTTGTCCAAAATTGGGATGGTCTCCACTTCCTCGGCTGTCAGGAGGTAGACTCGCCCCTCTGGCTGAACTCCTTGCGGCTACTGGACATAAAGAGGTAGGTCCTCCTGCTGTAGTCCCGGTGCTCGTGCTAGTCCCTCAGTGGCTTCAGGACAATCTTTGACCTGGTGAGCAGGTGATCCACAGAACAAACAAAGCCTCAGCCTCTTGCGTCATTTGTCGTAGTAATGTCCCGGGCGGTGACAGTAGTTGCAAGTGACCACCAACTGTTTCCTCTGTGACTGATCTGTATAAACTCTAGCTGGACGGTGATGCTGCTGTGCTGGCTGCTGTAGCCTCGCCTGAATCTGAGTTCTCTTCGCTGGTGTCTGATAGCTGCTGCTGCCGGTGTCCCTGTCTCTTTTTAGCTTCGGGTCCGCCTCCTTCTCCACAGCCTGAGCAATCTTGAGAATGCTCGAATAAGTCATCGCCTGGCTGATCGCTACTGCCTGCCGTAACTCTTTGGTGAGGCCTTTCTTAAACCTCCAAGCTCTATCCTCTGGTACGCTGACTATATTCTCCGCGAACCTGCTGAGTCGGTTGAACTCCGATGTGTACTCTGCTACCGTCATGTTCCCCTGCTGTAATGCTTCGAACTGCATCCGAAGTTCGTCTTGCTCTATGTCGGAGAAGAACTTCTCCTTGAACAGAGTTTTAAAATCTGTCCAGAGAATCTGGGGTGCGGCCAACTGAGGCTCCTCTCGATACCAGGCTTTGGCAAGATCAAAAAGTCGTATGATCGTAACTTCCACCTTCAAGTCATCCAGGATCCTCGCCATCTTCAGCGTCCTCTCGGCATTTTTTAGCCACTCATCCGCGGACAAAGGTTCTGGTAGTCTCGGGCGCTCCCCAGTCTCGGTGTTGCTGGTGCTGGTACTGCCGACTCTCGGACCCTGAGTGCTTCTACGACTGTCGTCCTGAACTAAGCAGCCTGGTGGTTCTCGGCCTCCATAAACTGCTAGAACATGGCCATCACCTGGGCGCCGTCGAACATCATCGTCGGTGGCAGCGGAGGAAACTGAGGAGGTGGTGGTGGAAGCTGCTCCAATGGTACTCGACTGTGGTATGATCCGAAGCTCCTGCAGCTTCGGGCTGATCTACGGTCTTCCTGGTGGTAACCATCCTGAAATAGAAAGAAAACTCGTTGATTGCTAAGCCCTAGAAAAGATAATAAACTTCCTAGAAAATGTTGAATATAATCAATCTCTATAATTATAACCATTTCCCACGGATCCTATGCTGTGATGAGTTTTCCTTAGTATAGCAGGTTCCCCAATTGTACTTTATAGCCTAAGTGCCATTAGGACTGACCTGTATGGGCCACCACTAAAAACATGTCATGACCCACTCCCGAATAATCGGACACGAGTCGGACACGCCCAGCCTTCGTCGAAGGACACGACAAAGTAAGCTGTAACAATCTAAGGAAAACTCCAGGATACAAGATACATAAAAACACACAGCTGCTGTACATATTCCCAATATCACTACAATCCATAATTATTAAATATAAATAAAGAAATGCTAATGCCGGAGACATATCCGATAACCTTAATAAAATATACAATCCTGAAACCTCAATACATTGTACATGGTAAAATCTCTAAAACAAACCTAAGGAAAGATCTAACTATGACTCTGCAATTCTAAGACCATACTGAAACACAACACCATCCTAGCTTCGGGCTCTGGCCTAAAAAGATGGTACAACATCATCAAGTATACCTGCAACGTATCCTGTCAGGAAGAGGGCAAAGTACAACCCCACAAGAAGCACTAAACAAAGTAAACTGAAGTGCTGCACAATGAACTATAGTACAAGAACATGAATATAAAACTGCGGTGCATGAATAACAATGAAACTATAGTACCATATCCAGAACAATGAACTAGACTAACAATGTAAAATGCATTTGAAATAACTATCAGAATATGTGACCGGCTGGGGTAGTACAGGGTACAAGAGCACAGGAGCACATGAATAAGGGTACATCTTAGAGTCTCACGTGCACGATGTAAGACCTAAGCTATTAATCAATGCCTAGCTAAAATAGGATTGGTCACATATCTGTAGTATTTCCCCACCCCAATGTACAAGTAAAGAACACTAAACAATGAACGATAAACAATGAACGATGAACTATGAACAATGAATAATCGTGAGTACAACGTATCAATATGAGAACATGAAGTAAGACATAAATACAGTGTAAAAGTTCGAGTCGGTGTACTTGCCTGATTTTGTTGTAGGTGATCAAGTCCAATGTCCTGAAAAATCTGTGTCAAAAGAGACACAAATAAAATTTAGGAATAATTTCTAACAATTCCTATTTAGAATTTATTACCTAGTTCTATATTACAATAATCTATTTATCTATCATTTCTATTTCTACCAAGTATGCACTTATTGAGTCTAGATATATATTCTAGCCCATCCCCTAATCTTAGTCCATAATTCTTAGTTTTCTGGCTTAATTCTAGCAATACATTTTAATGGATAGCATGCACAGTTAATCTAGTGGATCTAGTCCATCAGCCTGTTGGCTAGAATCAAGCCTAAAACCTAATCCATTATAGTGCAGCCCAAAAACCTAGCCTTTAAAAGTCCAATCCATAGGAAACTTATTTTGGGACTAGCCCAAAAATCCGCCATAATCCAAAAATTAGCCTAACTCAAAATAGAGTTTATTAACACTCAGCCTATTCCTTGCCCCAACATGCTAGCTTATAGCTCAAGATCAAGCTATAAGGCTTGGTCCAAATCATCACAAATCCAAATAGTCCAACCTAATCCTACTATGCTGGTATCATACTGGCCGGCCCAATATGTACATTGATACTTCTCCTCTACTAGTCCATTCCTAATCTTACTTGCATTTAAATCTCTAATTTGCCCAATCTTATCATTGAATATTTATAATTGTAACTCCACCATTCAAATTCACATATCGTTCCAACGGTAAGATTGAATAGAGAATTTAACCACATCTTATTGATCCAAAACAAGACCCAATACTCCTGTACATTATTCCTAAAACTCAAATACTCCAGCAAAGAACCCAGCAACTGAACACATGAAACCAAACCCAGCCAAAGGTTCACCTGCATACCAAAATCCTAACCCGACAACAGTTTAAAGAACCCTGCCCTTAATTTAAATTTACAAGCTGCATGCTCTCTACTACACCCAAAATACAATTTAAAGTTTTAGTAAAACATATTTAAAAATCCCCAATGCACATACTGCAGTAATACATTTTAACCAAGCCTTCAAGGTTGAATGTTTAGAAGAACATTCGATTTGACTCTGATCTGTACTGCCAAAACTCCTTGCCAAGCACATAGAGCTTTAAGTAACTCAGCTCAGAAAACCCCAAATAAATCCAGACCAAAAAGTCCAAAATCTAACAACACCACCAATTCAACAAAGATTTAGGAAAATTTAAAAAAGACAAGTTTCAAAGATATTCAGAGAATTTCCAAACAGAAGGATCCAGGAGACTAGAAGTTCCAATAACCAATCAAATCCACATTTGAAATCAAAGTCCAAATTATAACCAATTAATCAATATTTTTTAAAACATTTGAAATCAAAAGTGAAATCGATGCCTACAGGCTCCCAAGCAGACTTCCAGCTTGCTTCTACTCTATCACCCATGGACATGGACACAGGGGCCAGATACGAACAACACTTGGACACGCGCACTTGACACCCACACAAGACACGGCTTGAACACACATTCACGAACAAAGCCACCTAAATCCTACATATTCAACACAACTCAAATAAAGACTTGGCAATAACTAAACTATAATGTTGTAAGTAGGTACCTGAAGGAATAGGACTTGAACTGAATGAAGACACTTCCAGGGAGATCGGACACAGCTCTACGAGTCCATTCTGAGTTCGAAAACCCTGCTGTAACATATCATCAAACATGTGATGAGCACGATATGTAAGCGACGATATGAGTTCAATTTGATTTATATTAAACTCCAAATTTAGAGAAATCACACAAACCTCACCAATTCTGATCTAATCAAAATAAGATCAAGAAATAAGGATTCGACCAAGAATCGGTTCGAAAAATTGAATAAAAAATTCGCAAATATTGTACAGACATTAAATTATGTACATGAGGATTACGAATCTTACCAAATCGATCAGGTGATAGATACAGCTCTGATTGAAAATCCCTGATGAGTTTAACTGAGTCTCTCGATCGATCAACTGGAAGCAAAAATCTATCAGAGTTTCGAAGCACAACTCATGACGAAGAACATATCACAGAATGAGAAAAGGGATCGATCAGAAGGGGAGATCTTACCAAAAAATATGGAAGTGATGCTTCTGTTACTTCGAGATCTGTCGTCGTCTAAGAAGTAGATGCCATAGCCAACTCAGAAGCTCAAGGAAGAAGAGGATCAAGGGGAATTTTTGCGGAGCTCTGCCCAACCTTGTTGTCGCAGTAGTGGCCGAACTTCGTCGAGAAATCCATCAGGGAAGGTAGCGTTCGTCGATGGTGGCTCAGACGCCGCTCCGTGCAAGAACCGCCAACCTTGCCATGGCCAACTCCAAGGAATTAGGGTTAGGATTAGGGTTCAATTTGAACCTTGGGGAAGAAGAGGGGAAAAGGAAATTTTAGAGCTCTCAAGGAAAATTTAAGAATGAAGAATGAGAGTTTCTTCTTCTCTCATTCAATATATATGTAGAGAGATTTTTATGGAAATTTCCATCCAAGTCCTTCCTTCCTTAATATTTACAGAAATGATTAGAATTCTGTTAGAGAGGTTCATTGAGCTTGTTAGAAAGAGGGGGAGGTTGTTACAAGTTTGTTAGGATTTGGTTAAATTTAGTTAGGATCTTGGGCACTCCAATTATAGTCTAGAGTATTCCTCAAAACAATAACAATTAATTAAATTTCCAAAATCACCAGAGATATAAAATAACTATTCCTCAAATAACACAAAATAGTGTTTTGAAATTTTCAATTTTACCAAAAAATTATGAAAACATAGAAAGTGGGGGTTACATATGGGGTACTAATTTATCATCCGAAATGAAACCATTTATTCTAATGAATCGGTAATACTGGTATATCCTAAGATTTTGAAAGTTTATAATCTACTAACTCTAGAGAAGCTAAAACATGGTTTTAGGATTAATGAGGTTAGGAGGAATCTCAAAGTTGTGATACTGTACCTTAAAAAAGAATACCACACGTTGTAATGGATGATGTGATATGGAAGATATGAATCAAGTCTGAAGATAGTTCTTCGATTTTGAATAGATGGAATCAGTTGTGTATATATGGCCTTCATGGCCATAGGAAAATACCTCATGTCTACGAGCGTTTGTTTTTTGAAATAGGTAATGAAAATAGTAAGAGTTCGAGGGAGACATGATCGAATTGCAAATAGGATTTCAAGGACGATTTAACAGTTCAAAAGGAAGTTTGTCAAGACTGGTGCGGATGAGATCCTAAGGGACAAGTTTAGCTATATCTAAATCCACTTAGAGTAATCATACAAAGAGCGAACCAAGTGCACTATGTTTATCAGACCATCATGCACCGATTTTGATTAGACATTATGTTAGTGGACGCACCCAAATAACATATGTCTCAAACAAGCTCGATAAAGAGTAAGCTTGCAAAACTAGGCTATAATAGTAGCATTAGTCAAGATGGTAAAATATGAGTACGCAAGAATATGATGAATGGAAATATAAGTAATTCAAGTTCCTTAAGGATCTAAATCATGTCTGATGTTCGTGCCTATATAGTCATCCTATTGTTTTCTTGTCTAAGTCCTTGGATGACTAGATAAGTAGAGATCCCTAGAATATCCTATTTGGTGACATTCCATTATACCACCTTAGTGGGTCATAGGAACAAAGGGGATACTAGGTGGTAAGGAACTCTACCCAACTTATAAGAATTCAACTAATAGTGTAATTGAACCAATAAGGCCTACAAGTCATTCTTCTAACCCCTATCAAGCACGAAGGAAAGATAAGATTTATGATAGAAGGAATCAAGCAAGATACAAGCAATGGAAGTTCAAAAATAGAATCGAGGTTGGAGGCCAATTATGTGGATGAGATCCTAGACTCGAATCCTATACGCAGGCTTGCTTAGTACAATAAAGTAACCAAACAATTTATCTTGACCTGCATGGGCCACCACAAAAACATGTAACACCCCAGTCCCAAAATACTTAGAACTAGGAATGTAGACATGCCAGCTATATACATAGGAAGTTTACTCTAATATATGGAAACCTCATATGAATACATAAGCTATAAAATGCAATAAATCCAATAGTAATCTAATCATATCCACAAAATGAAAGAATAAAAGATATGTCATAAATCACTTCGAATAACTATTGTACAAGATGTTGGACGGAGACAAATCCACTACCAACTATTTAAATAAAAAGAAAAATGTACAAGGAACTGATAGATAAAATGGCTATGAAAGATCCAAGAGTAATCCTCCTCGACAGAAAGAAAAGACCGTTATCTTGGCTAGATCACCTGCAAAACATCATGAAAAGCATACACCTGGAGAGATCACCAGGTCCTCAGAGGAAAGTAATAAGATACATAATATCATGCCATATAAACTGAATAAATACTGCTCAATAATAAGTCAATCAGATCATAACATGGTCCAATACTCACCCTTGAATCAGCATACCATCCCCCCAACCAAACAAGGACAGGAGACGGCACATTAACCCACGATGAAGTATCTTTCCAAGCCATGAATCCAATATGGTATCCAGACCACAACAAGGTTCAGTACCTTCTCATCGGAGTAGTGAGCCACACCTACAATCAAACAAGGACAAGATATGACAAACTAATCCTTGACAAGTTACTGTTCCAAGCCATGGTCAGATACAAGTACCCAAACCAAGAGTACTCATACCTAACGGATAAGGGTGCCTAACCAATCTAAGTGAAATACAGATTAAGAATAAACCTCCTACACATGGGCACTCTGGCTACAGGGATTAGGCATCGTTCCTCCTCGGGAATTAGGTGCTTACGTCTATAACGCTCCTATGAACGTCAGAGGGCATCAGTATAATGGGTTCGTCCATAACGTTCTACGAACCTCAGAGGGCATCAATGGTCCCGTGTCTCCGGCGGAGCTCACAGTTCAAATAAAAGAAGTATAAAGGTGGCCCATACGTTAAGGAATTGTTTTCCCTGGCCCATTCCTACTATGTTGTATCTACAACACATAATCCCTATTAACCGCTAAGTCAAACAAAACATGCAACACTATTAGCGGTTAATCCTATCGCACGGCTTATAGGTACTGGTGGCCAGCCAGTCACGCATGTCCGAGTTCGATATGCATCTCACAACAACGTGGTATAAATATTTCAAGGCCTATGTATGCAACACACAAAGGGTGCCCCTTAAATCTAAGTTCAATGTGTAAGAAAATAGTACATAACAAGAAATAGAACTAACCAGTAAAATTCCATCTAATTATGTCATGTATCACAGTTTATTTTATAGACAGTAAATAATAAGTAAATGCATGAAATATGAGCTAAAGTAAATAAACAGCAAATGGCAAGGTATCTTGTCTGAGGGTGGTGCGAGATGTAGTAAAATATAACAGTCAGAATCGTCAGCTCAAAAGTCAAAATCCACAAGGAGCTCCGGATGCTGAAACAAATATCATGAACATATTTGGTATAAAAGATATGTCTAAGAAATGTCTGTCCAAAAGTCAAATTTTGGAACAGGGGCAAAATCGTAATTTTGGGTCAAAACGATGTCCGCCGTTGGACCCGTTTTGCACTAAAATGCGTGCCAGTATCTACGGTCTCTAAAGTCTTCAAACTATATGTCTACGGATCCTGTTTGAGGAGACAAACCCAACCGTATGTCTAAAGTTGGATTCCGGCGGACCTTGCACAAATTCGCCCGTTAGAGCGGGTCGCGGGCCCGCCAAAAAGGCGTTCCGGTCGACCTTCCCAGATCTAGACCAAACTTGGCATACAGGACCCAAAAAATGATCTGGTCCTATTGGTGCATGTTTCATCTAGATACAACGAACGTGCACAAACTTATGGGCTAGTTTGCAAGGTGTTGATACGGAGGTATCTTGACGGATACGTACTGATTTCGTCGTGCACACGCAACGAAATTGAGTTCCGTCAGTTCCCACAGGTCGACAACATCCATATGCACCTTTCGATGCATATAATGTGCGGCTACGTCGTCCGGTTTGTCAGGACGCATGCCGTATCGGTCAAGTTTCTAAAATTTTCTATTTTAAAACCCAATTTTTTTTTCTAAAGTTTAAAACTGATTTAATCATAATATGTTCAATGTAAATTAGAACTACAAGTTGGGTTGCCATCTCGTATATGTTGTAATTAGTTTTTTCTAAATAGATTTTGAAATCGTTTGTTGAATCAGCAAAAATTTGCCTTCCTAATTTAGGGTTTGGGCTGGATTACAGGGTTTGCTTTGCACAGGTTTTTTTTTTCCATATTTGTGACGATTTCCTAAGAAATTCAATGAGTTTCCATTTAAACTGTTTAAAAGGGATTGACGGGGGTGGTATTGGATATCCATAGGAACTGGTAGATCGAAGTTTCCAATAGCGTCGTGGAAGAAATCGAGTTAAAATTGGTACCTTGATGTGGTCGGTGAAAAAGGAGTAGCCTATGTTCTTGTTGGATTCCAGTGTTGGGGTGGCGCTCCGGCGACTGCACGGGCGGTGGCAGGTGGTCGAAAGGTACGACGATCGTCTGGGGTTCTCCAATAAACAAGAGGGACGATCAGGAGGCAAGTTTTCTAGGGTTTACAAAAAGAACCCAGAACATATTTTCGCATATATATGTGATCCTCTCACGTGTTTTAAACTTGAAATTTGAATCCAATTTGGTCAACGATTTGATTCAATCAGAAGAGAATGGATTCAAGAGTTGATAGGATTTTATTCGAGGGCTTTTAGTTAAGAATTTCGTGAGTATTTCGTTGGCATTTTGTTGGTTAACCAACGCTCAACAGAGCGTAGCTCTGGGCTGTCAAGTTTGAGGAGAATGTGAACAGTACGGATTGCACTGTTCACAAGTTGCTTTCCTTTATTATTATTTTATTTCTATTCTTTTTGAGGGTATCTACAAGGGAAAAGTCTAGAAAATGTTATATATTTTTTTTCAAATGTTGTTTTTAAATAATGGAACCATATATATATATATATATATATATATATATATATATATATATATATATATATATATATGTATTGATCTAATTTAAAATCTCAAAATAAAACTTCTATTACTTCCAAATATATATATTTTTAACTTTTATTATAACAAAACTCATCTAAAAATATTTTATTCATATAATAGTTATTATATAAACATAAGCCCTATATAAAACCCTGTGTACAAAATTTTATACTTTTCTTATACTAACTTTAAAATAATAAAGAATTTCTCACATTAAGAAACATGTACATTTCTATGTTAAAAAAACAACATAATATTGTTAGTAACTTGGCAATAAAATAAAAGAATAAATAATTATGATACCAAAATAAAGTACTAGGGGTATGCATAATAAATTGGCGATTAACATTACTACTAGTATTATTTTATAAACAAATACTAGTATTCTCCATCCTTTCAAAACTAACTAAATAGATAGTTAAATAAATAAATATTAATCATAAAAATAACCATGATATGATTTAACAATTTAGACGACCAAATAGTTAAATAAAATAAATCTAGTCGCTCTGCACCTCGTATGCTAGTCGAAGCACCTAGCTGCACTAGCTGTGCCATACTACCTAGTCTATGTGCATAACAAAATTTACCATGACTATGACTATTTTTGTAATTATTTAACAAAATAACTCAAAACAAAATATTTAAGCAATTAAAAATAAAAGAAAATCCTCCAAAAATGTTGGGGGATTACCATTAGACATCACTTTCTTAGATATCATGTTTTAAAGGGAGATATTAGTTTACAGTATGTTGACACTGAATATCAATTAGTTGACATCTTCACTAAACCCCTACCTGAAGATCATTTTAACTTTATACGAAAGAAATTAGGAATTTTGGACGTTAAAATTTTATAATTACATATTACTTTATCTAAATTCATATATTCATGGAAAATATTTTGGTTATAAGCCGAAAGGGCCCTTCGGACAAAAAGACTTAAAAGTCTAAGCGACACGATGCCAAGTGTCTTCGGACCATCGCTAGCTAGGATTCGGGCGCTACAGCTAATCCAAAATATTCTATAAATTTTGTGTATTTTGGTTAATTCATATTAATTATTTTTCTTCAACACAAGTATTTCTAATGAAACTTCGCATTAATGTTAAAACCTATATCACATCTTTCCAAATCTGTCCTAACTACTAAGGAACCTAACTCTGACTGAGCTTTGTCCGAACTCGGGCCAAACTCGGTCCCTAGTAATCAGAACATAAGCTGGACAGTTGGGCTCCCATATTTAAATACCCTCTCAAATTTTATCTTCCTCCTTCAAACAGCATCCATACCACCCGAAACCCTAACCCTAGCCACCCTACAACTCCCTCTTCTAAGCTTTTTAAGCCCTACAAACTTGGACTCGGAGCTATCTCGGGTTTCTCTTCCACCTTCTCCATTTAATTTTGGTATATCTCTACTCTCCTCTTCAAATTCCAAATTATCTATGGCTCCAAAAATAATTTCCAAAAAGAAAAGAAAGGTTGGAGAGGCATCCTTCTCAAATGTCCAAGAGGAAGGATCTTTCTCACTATTTCCTCTCGCCATATTGGACGGTGACTATTTTGATGACTTTATTTTTGTATCACTTTATGCTTCAAATGAGTGGTTCAACGACTTTCATCAACAAAAAATTTGTTCAGGAAGTCCAATTAATTTCAATTTATTTCCCGATCATATAAATATCTTTGAACACTTTATCCTTGAAAACCTAGTTCAATCTAGTTATCCTATTTATTATAATGCAATTCACATCTTTTGTCGTAATCTTACGGTCACTAACTGTACGGTTTCATCAAAGATCGGTGGGATTGACATTGAGTTTGATGCCAATGATTTGGCAATTATGCTTTATCCCAATATAGGGGAAGCATTAGTGGATATCACCCCAGTTCAATTTCCAGTCCACTTGACGTTTGTCTCTTTTAATTATTCATTATGTGCACCTAATCCACGTCCCAAAGGTAGTCTTCGTCCCAAGCACATGAACGACTACTTTTATGACTTGCATCGGATGATTTTTTCTATTATTCTACCAAAAAATCTCTACCGATGAGATCACTTACTTGGAACTCTCTGCCATTTACCATCTTCACTTCCAAGTGTCTTTTAGTCTTCCTAAAATATTATCTCTACTATGGAAAAGTTTTGCAAGAAACCTCGATGACTTCTCTATGTGATGTATCTTCCTTACATTTTTGAGTATTTTGAGGTTCTCTTAGATGACTGTCCCAAGTATGCTCTACCAGCCAATCTTCATGAGCATTGTAGAGTCACTCCTATTCTTGTAGTACAGCCTCCTCCACCTCCTCTTATTGACCCATCAGCTGCTAGTTCACATCCTTCTCATCCTCCTACTGGAGTCACTCTTGAGTCTCTTCAGGCCTTGATGTTGGATCAGATTAGTTCCATGGATTTAGGTACCACCCTCCAGTTCCAGGCATTGACCAATACCGTAAGGGATGTTACCTACAGTTTTGCTCACAACCCTGGTAGCCCTATTCCCATGGTTTGTGATCCCTTGGTGCTTGATTATCGCATTGATGAGCAAGAGGCTCAGAGATACTTTGACCCTGCTGCTGCTCGCTATGATCCCTACCGCACTGCTAATTTCGGTCCTTCTAGGGCGACAGATGCTGATGATGATGATGATTGAGGAGTGATATAGAGTCACTAGTCTGATCTAGCTTTCTTTTTTTAGTGCTTATGTATTAGTGATATGCTTCTTGAAAGCATTTTTAGTATTTCAGTTTAGTTTGGCTTGTATTATCTCTCTATGTATCAGTTTCCAATTTTAGTACTTTATGCATTTCTTGTTAAGGATTTAGTCTCTTGTCATATTAGTTTTTATCTGTACTGAGTACATTTTCAAATTCTGTCATTTTTATTATATGACAAACAGGGGAGAAATATGATACTTTACATGTAGAAATACTTATACTTTTATATATTGCTCTAAGGAAAATTTGGTTTAAGATGTTTTTTGCTAGATCTCACAATGTTCAGAGCTTGATCATTAATTGCGGGGGAGCAAATCAATACGTAAGCTACTTCAGTACCGTACCAACCTACTTCCAATCAAGCTAAATGAATTGCTAAAGTATCAATCGTAGTTTTATCAAATTATCAAAATGGGAAAGATTCTTGGCCCATGTAGCCATGATCAACCTGATTTCGATAATTGACTTAAAACTCTGACCTTAATATGAAAAGCAAGAAAACTTCAAGAATGACTACAGAAGATCGGACTTGATCGTCAAGAAAGATTTTTTTTACTTTATTCTATATTTTATATTTCTTGAGACTAGATTATTTTGTGAGTTAGGATCACCGGCATTTAAAATTCTATCATGAACCAAACCAAACCTATCTTTTATCCAAAACTAAACCAAACATCAAAAAGCTTACATAAACTAAAAATACCTTAAAATCCTAGGAACCAAACTCCGGCCGAGATCTACCCGAACTCGGTCCTCTTGGATCACTCCTGGTCAGCAGCTTATTCCTATTCTTTTGGATCTCAAATGTTCAAAATTATGAATGTTGTCCTAGTCGAGTTCTGCCCGAACTCTGCTTTAAAAATTCCTATAAATAGAAAAGAATTTGTCATTTCTAATCACTAAATCCTTCATCATCTTCTCTATCTATTCTAAAGCCTTCTTATTTACAAAGAGCTTGTAGCTTCCCTTTCCGGAGAATTTTTTTTAATTATTTTTATTATTTAATTGATTTAAATAGTGATTTTAGAATTTTATAAATGATTATTTATTTAATTATTACGGCAGGTGACTTTAGCCATGATGGAGTTTTGAAGTACCAGACGACTAGGAATCATGGCACGGATAGTGCAGTGGCGTGCTTTGACTAGTGTTTAGCCATGGTAGGGGAATGTCGAGCCATAGGAGTGTCCTAACTAGGAAAACGAGGCCAGGTTATTGGGTTACCATTATAAATAAGTTTAATTAATTATTATTAGATTTATTGACTTTGCAGGAACCCGGTTGAACCAAGTTAGTCCGAACTGGGCCGAACCAAATGCAAGCCCATGTAGTCATGAAGTGGGACCAAATACGGCCTTGTAGACATGTTTGGTAAATGCAAATATTTTGTATATATTTTTAGGAAGTGGCAATTATTTCCTAAATATTTATTATATGTAAAGTATAGGTATTAATAATATTAAATAGCATTTTAGAATATTGTGCAATTTTTCGGGAGTCAAACAAGGAGTGCATAGGATATGTTCACCAAAAACGACTATTGGGCTATTTTAATTGTTATTAGGATTATTATTATCATTAAGGTTATTGTTGTGGTTATTAAATAAAGTATTTATTGTATTGGTGGTTATTTTATTCCAGTGTCAAATAAATATATGGGTGCATGTTCTATAAATAGGCCACACCATAAGAATAAATAATATTAGAATTTATTTAGATAATTTAGAGTATTATACGTATATATAAGCTATGTGTATATATATAGATATATAAGAATACATATATGTATATATAAATATATGTAGATAAATAAGAATACATATATGTATATAAATGTATATAGAGATATAGGAATATATATATATATATATATATATATATATATATATATATATATATATATATATATATATATATATATATATATATTTCTCCTATATATATATATATATATATATATATATATATATATATATATATATATATATATATATATATATATATATAGGAGAAAAAAAAAAAAAAAAAAAAAATATATAGGAGATACTCATGAGATATAAAAATCTCGTAAGATTTTCATATCTCACGAGTGGCAAAACTGACCCCAGGACAGTAAGAAAAATCCCAGCCCACCCGTGCCTGTATGTGAAGGCTGTGAACTCGATATATATATGATGTGATCGAGTGATCGAGAAGCCCTAAACTCTTCAACACACGACCACCCCACCCCCAAACTCGAGGCGGCCGTGCGCCACCACAGCACCGCCCTGGGACGCCGCCGGCCGCCGACAGACGCGTGGCTGAGCGCGCGCAACATAGCAGAAATGACAGCAGCGACAATGGCAGCAACTAGGCATGTTTTGAGGTACGTTTCTCCCTCATCGCCCAATGATTTTTTGACTCGTAAAATTCTAAGGATAGCCTAGTTAACCATCTACCCATCCCTTCAAATAGATTATTTTAGATTGGCTTGCACAGTTTGTAAAAATTCTTGGAGGTTCTCGAAAAATGCTCGAAGCAATGATAGATTCATGTAATTTGAAGGCCCTGTTCCTCGACGATTTGTGACCAATATATCATAAATCTAGGAATTCAAATTAAACAGTATTTTAGACAACCTGTAGGACACTAGAACATAATTTATGCTTTTTTGATTTCGATTATTTTACAGCAAGATATAGCAGCGTGAATTTCACGAAAAACCTATCTAAATTATTTTTAAAAAATCTCAAAATCCCTCCGATACAACGTCCGTCCTGCCAAATCGGGCGACGTGGTCGCACACCGTAAGCATCGAAAGGTGCGTAACGGCTTCGTGGTCGTGTGGGCTTTGACAAAATTCAAATTGGTCGCGTATGTACGACAAATTTGTTGTGTATCCATCGAAATTCACCGTATCGACCTCTGTGCAAATTTCCCAATTATTTTGTGCACGCTCGTCAGATCGAGACAAAACTTATGCCAGCAGGACCGTATCATTTTTTTGGTCCTGTATGCCAAGTTTGGTCCAATTCTGAGACAGTTGATCGGATTACCGTTTTACGGGCCCCACGGTCCGACTCAACGGGCGATTTTGTGCACGGTCCGCCGGAATCTAACTTTGGACATATGGTTGGGTTCGTATCATCAAAACGAATCCGTAGACATATAGTTTGACGACTTTAGAGACCATTGACCTTGGAACGTTTTTCGGTGCAAAGCGGGTCCAACGGTGGACACCGTTTTGGTCCAAAATTATCGTTTTGCCCCTGTGTCCAGAATTGGACTTGAGGACAGGCAATCCTAGCTAATTTGACTATTCTAAGAATGTTGACAATGTTTATTTCAGCATTCGGAGACAGTTATGAGATTTGGACTTATTTGACTTATCAGTTGACGGTTTGTGGTTGGCTCTTCGTGCTACCTCCAGGCAAGTATACCTTGCCAGCTTGTACAGTATAATTTATATGCATATTCATTATCTCACTGCTATTCTTTTCCTTACATTCGTGATTACTTTATTCCATGTCTAGTACACTCATCATGTTATAGTTTTACTTTATATGTTTCTAGTTGCCTGCACATTCTCGTTCCTTTTTGTTATAATATTTCTATCTGTTACACTGTGTTAATTTTATATGTATTCCTTGATAGAGTCGTCTATCCTACACCATGATTCCCTCGACTTGATTTTAACTTGACTTGGCTTGACATGACTTGAGTAGGACTTGACTTTGATATTCTATAGATTGTGAGTGCTTACCTTGACTACGGTCTATAGGATTTTTATACTAGGATTGGCTACCATCTTGGTTGTGAGTACTTATCTTGACTGCGATTGAGACACTATAGATTATGAGTACTTGCCTTGACTGCAGTCTATAGCTTGACCTATTAGCCATTTCTAGTATGGCATGTCAGTGTCTTAGGTTCCTTGTGTTTAGATCTTGTGTCTTAGTTCATTTTGCCTCGTTGGATATCCTTGATTGTTTCTTACTTCCTTGTATATTTGTACTATTACATGTTGGCTTGTATATTATGTATCTTGCTAGTCCTCTGAGGACCTGATGATCTCTTCAAGTTTAGCGACTGCGTGAAGTTAGTTAGTAGAGCGGGATGGTAGAGGATTGCGATGCATGATACATGTATTTGCTTGTGATATTTCTTTATTATCCTTTCGTGCTTTATATTCAGTACCATGATATTTTTTGCTTATTTTTTTGACTCATATCATTCTTAGAGTCTAATCGAATAATATGCTAATGGGCTGCAGACCATGACCCATAATTGTTCATTCTTATTTATATGATTCCTGTGGATTGAGATATAGTTTAGATTAGACATGATACCTTATTTTAGACAGCTTATACGTACTCGAGTCGGGCTGGAGTTCGCTCGATACGTAGCTGGCTTTCTCACGAGCTCGCATCCGAAAAGCGGGTGCAGGTCGTGACAGAGCTTTCAATCTTCCTATTTTTAAGACAACTCCTAAGTGCCGATGGTTTTGATTAGGAGTATTAGAGTTGTAGAAGCTTGGAGTATAAAAGCTTTCTTCAGAAAGGTGTTGAAGTTTGATCGTGGGCTTCGGATTAAAACACGACGGTATTGAAGTTGGCGTGTTCTTCAGAGTAAACCAAGCAGTGTAATCTCTATTTCAAATAGTGGATTTAACATCGAACAAAGTTTTCAAGATTGGACTAGTCCTCTCAGAGGAAAACCAGTATAAAATCACGGTATCTGCGTATTACTTTCTTGCCTCTATTTACTTACTACTTTACTTCACTGCATCTAAGTAATTGTTTATATCTGCCTTTACCTGCTTAATTTTTTTATTGGGAATATTTTTCTGCTGCACTCTATTCACCCCCCTCTAGAGGTGCCATCGATCCTACATATAATGCATACCCTAGGCTACAATGGGTCTTGTAGTAATACTGATCAGATTCACCCTTGGGGACGTTGATCTTGATTTGCAAGTGTCGACCCTTACCATAGTTCAAGCCCATATTGTTGTTCAAGTCATTCCCCATCTTCTGGATGATGCGTCGGGCTTGAGGAGTGTAGTGGTGAACCTGCACCGTACCGGTTTTATGTTCTGACTTCTGAGGGTTATGGGTTCGAGAGCCTTCTATTCGATCGAATGTAATAGACTTTTTTTTCCTTCGTCCTGGCTGGCACTATGAAATACACGTCGCATATCGGGATTACTTGGCTCACAGAATAAGCAGATGCGACTTATGTTTGTAGAGATAACCTTAGGGTTTGCTCAAAGGAATATGCAGCGAGAGATGCAAAATACTCTGAAGACATTCCTATATTGATAAAGTGTGACAAGTCATCCTCCGTGATTATATTGTCAGACCCAGGGAAGTAGGGTATGACCATGCCTTTCAGATTGCTACCCCCAGTCTTTATGGTTGGCGAGGCTGAAGAGGGAATAGACGGACTATGCAGCTTTACTACAAGCAATTTGTCAGAGAAAATCTTTCTAGCTGGCTGTCCTTTTAGCCGAACCACTAACAGAGTTGAGGTATTTGCCGGTGGTTTGACCGTTGATGATGTAGGGCATTCCCTTAACTTCACTTTGATAGGCCCTCGCAGGAGATCAGTGCTTCCACCTCATCATCGGCGTCCTCACCTGAGTTCCTTCGATGGTTTTTCCGGAATAGGCGAGATTCCGTATAGTAGACTTCTATCCCTTTGAAAGGATCGATGTCTGCAAACTCAGTCTTCACTACACCATCACTATTGGCGTACTTGAAGCATTGGTATAGGGTAGGGGTGAGCAAATATCGGTTTTGGAACCAAAACCGACCCGAACCGACCAGAATTAACAATTCGGGTCTGTTTTGGAAATATCAGGTCGGAGTTAGGTTTTAATTTTTGAAAATTTTAGTTTTTAGGTCGGTTGTCGGGTTTGGGTATCGGTTATGGACCCGAACCGAAAACCAAAATTTATTTATACACAATTACAAATTTACCCTTTCTTTCCTATATATACAATAGTGTAAACCCTACCTATTCTCTCTCCTCCTCTTTTTCTTTTATCCGACGCTCTCTATCGGGAGAGACAATCTCTCTCTAGGTATCTCAGCCCCCTCTCTCCACCGTTCATATCCCTCCTTCTCTGGCGCTCTTTCTCCAGTTCCCTCCCTCTCTGAGCTCTTTTTCTCTAGATCTAAACCTAGTTCTATGAAGGGTTTAGACGAGAACCCTTGTTATCCGACCATCCGACGTTCTCGACTCGACTCATGAGGTTAGAACACTAAAGCCTAACACTTCTAAGTTCTAATCTTTATTTTAGTTTTTTTTTCAATTTTTTCTATTAACTAACCATTTTTCTTCTTGCAGGACTTTTGGTTTCTCATCTCTGTTTATATCGATAATTCGATTTAATTTATTTACTGTAAGTACTTCTAATCTTTATTATTATTATTATTATTATTATTATTATTATTATTATTATTATTATTATTATTATTATTATCTTTCTTTTTTAGAATTGTTGAAGTTCAAATACGTAGATCCTTTGTCTATTAGATCATTGTTATCAGTTACAATAAAATTAAAATTAATTCATTAATGTTTATCAATCTTCTTTATTTTTTTTACATGCCATGAATAGAAAAGGAAAAAAAGAAGTATGGATGTTGCTAATGCAAAAAAAAGTATCAGCTGACATTAATGTCTTGTCATTGTCCAATATGTATTCGTGGATATATTTATATATACTATGTTACATATTTATACATGTTTGTCACTGGTTGTAATATTTTATATGCCTATTTGTACATGTTTCATTTTTGTGGTTATATCATTAACTGGTGTTTGTATATTCTGATGTCATGTTACTGGTGTTTGTATATCAGTATATGTGCTTGAACTGGATGTTTGTATATTTATTATTTTCTGTGTTTAATTTCTTTGGCAGTTTTATGTGGATGCCAATGGCAACTTTATATGTTTGTATATTCTAATATGATGTCATGTTACTAGAGTTTTTCTAAAATTTGTTAGATTTATTCAAAATGTGTTGAACTGGATGTTTGTATATTTGCTGATTTATTCAAAATTAAATTAATGTTCGTTTTTTTCTTGTTTTCTCTTTGATGCAGTATAATTGAAAGTTATAAATGGGCTATCAAAAAGGATTTCAGATTCATCTAGTCTGGACATTTGGTTTGGTGGCAGGACATTTGAAAGTTATAGATAAGCATTACCTATTGAATCTAAAAAAAACTGATGTATTTTTTTGTTTATATATATTCAATTGTTGTAGAATGTATCTTTGTATATTTGCTAGAACTGGATGTTTGTATATTTTCCTAACTGGTATGTTAGTATGTTTCAATGGCAGAAAGTAATTGACCTGAAGTTCACATGAGTCTTCATTTGCACACAGCAGGTATATAGTTTTCTAGCATTGTTTTTATAGTTAAAGTTGCAAATCCTGATATAAACAATTTTGATGTGTTTTCTTTTGCAAGCTGCAGTCAAAATAATGATGAAAAAAAGGTTCGTCAGCTTCATTATATAGTTGACCTTTGTTTATGCCTTTTAGTGAGTTATTCAAGATCACAAGTTATTTTTAGAATTTTCAAGAGAATAAGTTCTTGTAAAAATGAGTGTTTTAATTATGTGGTTTAGTATCTCATGATGAGATGCATGTAAATTCGGTTTAAATTAGCATGCATCATGTATTTATTTTGAGAACCCTGAATAACTGCTTTCCAATTCTGTGTTTAGCATCTCATGATGAGATGCATGTGAATTTGGCTTAAATTTGCATGCATCATGCATGTAAATTCGGTTAAAATTACTCTCGATTTGGCACAATTTTTGTATGCATTTGTATAGTTCAGTATAGATTTTTTACTATGACAATATTGGTAGATGCAAAAACTCTACTATGTTTCATGTTTATAAGGAAACTGCTTTCTGTTGGTACTTGTTATAATTTGGACAATACATCTTTAACAAGTGTAATTTTTACCAAAGTACATATCAGTTCGAAGTAAGTATCATTTTTCAGTATCCTGGGCTTTTCAAAACTCTTTTTCATTCCATTATAAATTATCGAAATGAACTATGCTTTGTTGAAAATGAAGCTCTGAAAAGGCATGTCTAGTCTGTTGATTTCTCTCCGATTTAATAATGTTGAATTATAAATGTAGCCAAAGACCTGTCTAGGCTGTTTGGTTTCTCTTCAATTTAGTAGTGTGACAAGAACAATTATGATGTTGCTTTGATTGGGGGCGGGACAGTTAGATACAAGTCTCTTGTCTTGATACTTTATTTTGCCTTTATAGTTTGGTTTAGAAACATCACACAAAGATTCAAGTCTCTTGTTATTGTTATAGAGTTTTGTTATTGTTATATAGTTTTAAATTTTGCTATAATTTTTTTGGATGTTTTTTTATATGCAGGTGCAGTGCCAACAATGAAGGAATGATCATTCAAAAATATATTAAAGGAATGCCAGAGTTTTGTAATAGCTTCAATTTGTAATAAATTTGTATCAAAAATTTGTAATCGTTTGAATATAATGTAAATTTTGAGCCCTGTGAATGTATCGTTTGTAATAGATTAGAACTGAATGTAGTATGTACTGTGCTCTCTGCTGTATTTCAATACATGCTCTTATTTTTGGTATAAAATTTAACACTTTTTTTTTATATAATTAATGTTTAGAAGGCCCAGCCCACTAGGGCCCATAAAATCGAACCAACCGAAAACCAAACCGGTTAATTTCGGTTCAGTTTGGTTCGGTTTTTTTAAAATGGTTCGGTTTTCGGTTTGGGCAAATCCGATTTTCGGTTAATCCGGTTTTCACTTTTTCGGTTCGGTTTGAACCGAATCGAACAGTTGCTCACCCCTAGTATAGGGTGGATGGCACGATCATGTGCTCATGTATCTACTACCTCCCTAGTAGGACATTATAGCAAGAGTCTGCATCGATGATATAGCAAGTTGCTTCCGTCTTCAGATCGCCAATCTAGATTTTTAGGCGGATCTTTCCTTCTTGGCAACTCTTGCCATTGTTGAAAACACTGATCGTGGTTTGGATTGGAGATAGCCAATGCATCAAAATCCCCAGAGTATGCAATAAGCGGTGGAGTATGACGCTGACAGATGACCCAGGGTCATTGTGCATGCGATCGATGTAACCCCCCTAAAAATTTACTATAATTTTTTAAATTTATTTATTTTGATATTGGTTTTTATTTTTGGTATTTGTACTTGTAGACCGAATATTATATACGAAGATTTTTTTTTTTATAAAACTTTTATTATTGAAAAATATATTTTTGTTTCAAAATAGTATAAGTAAATATCTTTATCTATTTGCATCGCGATTGCCAAAACTCTATTTTTTTTATTTACTATAAAAAAGGCTATTAGTATATGTGATAATTTAGAAAATAATATTCTATAAAAAATATTATTTGCATGCGAGGTACATGAAATTTAATTCATGCATATATATTTTAAATTTTCAAAATTTTTTTATTATTTATCTTAAATTATTAAAAAGGTATTTTTGATGTTATTTCATATTAATGATTAAATAATTATTATGATTTTCAAAATTATTATTATTATTTTAATTTATAAAAATATATTTTGAATCTATTTGTATCAATTTAAATGGTGATTATATATTTTTATTTGGTTTAAAGATAGGACTTATCTATAGTTAAGTTGGATTTGGATTTATCTAAATTTAAATTGGATTTTTGATTTGGAATTGATTAAATTGGTTTTATAGTGATTTAATTTAAATAATGAATTATATAATGGGGGATTTGAATTTTTTTAGTCCATATCTATTTAGGAGTCTCCACCTCCTATATAAGGAGAGGCTCCTTGCTCTTCTTCCACAAATTTCATAATCCAATAATTTCCACCACCGTGTCCGTGCATCGGGTCTGTGTCCAATTCCTTTCCGTGTCAGCCGTGACGGCGTCGGGTCTGACCCCGGGTGTCTTTCCAATATGTCAAACTTCGATACAAATACATCAACCCCCTCTATGTCCGATATGCTGGACCCAAAACCGACACAAAAATCTTAAAGCCTAAGCCTACGCCACCACCCTATCCTGACACCCTTAGAGTTTTTGTCCTAAAACGACTTTCTAATTTTTAAAGTATTTATTAGAAAGAATATTTTGGTTAATAAAAATATTTTTTTCTAGTATTATAAATAGTTTTCAAAAATCGTATATATATTATTTATCCAATTTCTTTCGATTATCCTCCTGTCCATGACTAATCTCATTATTCCTATTTCCTCACCAATTCTGTACATCCTCCTACAGACCCGATCTAAATTGATTATTCTGGACCCAATGGAATAATCTATGCCACCATCGAAGGGTGTCTTGCATAGTTGTAACACTGAAGTCATAATCTGTGCCATCTTGATTATCGTACCACACCAGACGTCAAACCAGACCAGATACCTTGCCATTTACTATCTATTTACTTTAGCTCATATTTTGCATATATTTATTTATTATTTATTTTCTATAAATAAACTGTGATATATTGTCATAGTTAGATAGAATTATATTATTTTGTTCTATTTCATGTTACTTATTATTTTATACACATTAAACTTGGATTTAAGGGACCACCCTTTTGTTGTGTTGCATTCATAGGCCTTGCCACATTTGTACCATAAAGTTGTGAGTCACATACAGAACTCGGACATGCGTAGCTGGCTGGCCACCGGTACGTATAAGCCGTGCTATAGGAATTAACCATTAATTGTATTGCATGATTAGTTTGACTTAGTGCTTATGGAGGTTATGTGTTGTAAAAACAACATGTAGGCATGGGGTAGGAAGGACGTTTCCTTAGTGTATGGGCTACTATGCACATTACCCTTGTGACCGTTCGCTCTGCCGGAGATTCGGGTTGACAACCCCTTTATTTTATTGCTGGTTACTGACGTTCGAGTTACGGTTATGCCTTGAGGCCCATGGTGTCCCAAGTGGGGACTATGCTGATCCCATTTTAGCTAGAGAGCCTATGTATTGGAGGTTTTTTATTAAACTGCATTCACTTAGAATGATTAGGCTACCTTATCCGTTAGGTATAGGTACTTTTGGTTTGTGTACTTATACCTGATCGCAGCTTGAAATAGTAACTTGTCATGGACTAGTTTGCCACACCTTGTCCTTGCTTGGTTGTAGGTGTGGTTCACTGCTTCGATGAGAAGGTACTAAACCTTATTGTGGTCCGGATACTATATTGGATTCATGGCATGGAGAGATACTTCATCATGAATTAGGACGCCATCTCATGTCCTTGTTTGGTTGGGAGGATGGTACGCTTATTCAATGGTGGAGTATTGGACCATGTTATGATCCGATTTGACTTATTATTGAGCAGTTTATATTCAGTATTATGACATGTTCTTCGTGTATCTTGTTACGTCCCTCTGAGGACCTAGTGATTTCTCCAGATGTGTGTTTCTTATCTTTCTACAGGTGCTCTAGCCAAGGCCGTAATCTTCTCTATTCCTTCGAAGATGACTTGCTCTTGGATCGTCCTTCGCTACGCTTGACAAATTCTTTCATTTGTATTATTTTTTCTCATTTAAATAGTTGGTTGTGGATTTGTCTCCGCTCAACATCTTATACAATAACAATTCATAGTTGATTTATAATATTTTTTATTCTTTTATTTTGTGGATGAGATTAGTTGTCATGATTATATTGTATTTTACAGATTATGTATATTTATTATACGACTGACATGTCTACGTACCTAGTCCTACGTATTTTACGACTAGGGCGTTACATATTTTTGTGGTGGCCCATACAGGTCTACGATAAATTGTTTGGTTATTTTACCTTACCAAACAAGCCTGGACATAGGATTAGAGTCTAGGATCTCATCCACATGCTTGATCTCCTTCCTTGACCCTTTTCATCTTGTTTTATCCCTTCTACCGTAATTCTTATCCTTTCCTTCGTGCTTGATAGAGGCTAGGAAGATGACTCACACTAGATAGACATGTTCTACTGTTCTCTCACACTACTAGTTTAACTCTTATAAGTTGGGTAGAATGCCTCACGACCTAGTATTTCCTTCGTCCTTATGACCCATTAGAGTGGATACTAAGTGGATTACCAAGACTATAAAACTTTAGAGGACCATATCTTATTGGTCGACCAAAGCCTTAGATAAAAAGACAATAGGACAACTGTATAGGCACCAACATCGGACAAGACTTAGATTCATAAGGATCTTGAACTAAATCTACTTTCTTTCAATCATCATGTCACATGTCTATGCATTTACCATCTTGACCAATGTTGTTATTATAGCCAAGTTTTGCAAGCTTATCCTTTTATCGAGCTTATTCAAGACATATGTTCTTTGGGTGTACGCCCACTAACATATTATCTAATCAGAACTAGTGCATGATGGTCTGATCAATCTAGTGCACTTGGTTCACTCCTCATATGATTATTCTACATGGATTGAGATATGGTTAACTTGCTATCTAGGATCTCATCCACAACTGATAACTCCCTTTTCAAACTATTAAAATGCCCTTAAACTCCGTATTTACCTACGCTCACATCTCCCTTGAACTCTTCATTATTTTTTGACTTCGGAAAAATAAAGTTCGTGCTTTAGGTTAGATAGACACAGAGTATTCTACTTGGCTTGCCAAACCACTTATGACCATGATAGTGGTATATACAAAGTGTAGGTAGCCATCGACCAAGTCATATGACTACAACTTTGTCATGAGCTACTTGTCCTTCCCTCAACCCTAGATCAATTATTGTGTCCTTCTAATCATTTTTAAAACTCAAGAATGATGAGAATCGTACCCTTAATCATATCCCCCAACCTAGACAACTATTATACAATCTTCTCTAAGGAACCATGTACCCTTGATCTCCAATTATTCTACCTTCATTCTTACCCCCTTAATCTTTTTATTTCTTGCTTTAACTCGTGACCCTCATCCATTACCTAAAACTATATCCGTGATTATTTTCCTAGTTATCTAAATCACGATTTTCTAAACTACCTATTTTATTATATATCGTTTCTTTCTACGATGCATTGATCTTATTTTCTTATCAAGGAACCCTTCTATCTTCTCCACCCTACCGACCCTAGTTATTTTTTAATTTCGAGGATAAAATTCTTATAAGTTTGGTAGGATGTAAACCCACTAAATTTTTAATACAATTTTTTTTAATTTATTTATTTTGGTATTAATTTTTATTTTTGGTATTTGTACGTCTAGCGCGAATACGTATATACCAAAAATTTGTTTACAAAAAGCTTTATGATAGAAAAATATATTTTTGTTTCAAAATAGTATAAGTAAATATCTTTATCTATTTGCGTCGCGGTTGCCAAAACTCTATTTTATTTTATTTATTATAAAAAGGCTATTAGTATATGTGTTAATTTAGAAAATAAATTCTATAAATAAAATATATTATTTACATGCGAGGTACATGAAATTTAATTCATGTATATATATATATATATATATATATATATATATTTTTGCGTTTTCAAAATTATTTTTATTATTTATCTTAAATTATTGAAAAGGTATTTTTGATGTTATTTCAAATTAATGTTTAAATAATTATTGTTATTTTTGAAATTATTATTATTTTAATTTATAAAAAGATATTTTGAATTTATTTGTGACAATTTAAATGGTGATTAGATTTTTATTTGATTTTATTTAAAGATAGGACTTATCTACAGTTAAGTTGGATTTGGATTTATCTATATTCAAATTGGATTTTTGATTTGTATTTGATTTAGTTGGTTTGAAAGTGATTTAATTTAAATAGTGAATTATCTAATGGAGGATTTGAATTTTCCTAGTCTATATCTATTTAGGAGTCTCCACCTCCTATATTAGGATAGGCGCCTTGCTCTTGTTCGACGTAACAAAAGGTTGAATGAACTTTTTGCTTTATTGAACGTATATGGTATCTGTGTACAAAAAAGAAAGTCCTAAACATGATATTCTAAGTACAGGAAGAAGTGGTTTCTGGAAAAGTGTGACGGTGGAGATCGAGTGCTGCAGCGGCTCCTTTACTCCGTTGACGATCTGACGACGAATCAAACTTGCTATTGCTCTCTGGCGCCTTTGATGGGACTCTGAGGTCACCGATCAAGAGGCTGTCTGGATGAGGAGATCCCTCAAAGATGGTTGGTTCTTTGGTTGATCAATGGATGAGAGTGGTCGACTCTTCGTGGATAGAGATTGCTGATCCTTTGAAGATTGTCGATTATCAATGTTTCCTCTTTCTTTTTATTGATGCTTTGGTAGAAAAAGAACTCCTTCTATTTATAGAGAATCAAGAACATATGTGATGTATATTAGGGTTCCTAAGATATGAAAGAATCTGCCGTCATTGCACGGTACGGGCTTCTGCGTCGCTGACACGTGGCAGACATCGAGATTCCCTTCAAACGAGATCTCTGGTGGTTATAAACATAACCGAAGGAGGTGAAGCGTGGCGCATGCCGATTTGCTTGCTCGGATACAGTCGAGTAAATCTCAGGATTTTATACTAGATTTGGAGTCTAATTGATCTTCGTCAAGATATAAATCACTCTCATATGATATCAATCATGATTTAATCCCAATCTTCTCTGCAAGAGGCGGTTTAAACAAACCGATTGGGGAGGATCCATGCTTCCTGCACCTCTGGTGAGGACTAAGTGCTGCTGTGCTTCTGGGGCGACGAGTAGACCGTGCTTCTAGAGACGACGGAACCTCTGTGCTTTCAGGCGACGAGTGGACTTGGCTTCGAATGACGACGAGACTTCTGTACATATAGAGCAACTTATGAAGCTATGTTTCGGGCTACCGAAGTCACTGTGTTGTAGGCGACAAGTAGGCTTGTGCTTCAGGATGGCGAGGTTACTGTGCTTTTGGAGCGACAGGCTAACTTGTATTGGTTACGATGGTAGTTCCCGAGTCTCTTATAGAGAAGTGACTTAAGCTTCTGATCCGAAGCAGAAGACTGCGCTGTGGGAATGGAGATGGTGTGAACATATCACCATCATGTGCCTCATATAGACGCAGGTAAGTAGCTGAGCCTCTAAACAGTGGAGGCATTGGATACGGAGGGAAGGGTATGACACCCTTGTACGTCTGAGATTGGCGTAGGCAGGTAGTTGTACCTCTGGAGTGAAGGTACTAGCTTATGAAGTAAAAGAAGGGGAGGGGGCCTACCACCATCTTGTTTCTGAGGTTGGCACAGGCAGATAGCTGCGCCTCTGGCTTGAAGGCTTTTGAAGCAAAGAGCAATAAATATCCGCTCTTTTAAGGAGCTTCCCTCTTGGCTCTGTCGAATATGTACTGGATCCTTTGTAGAAGAACAGAATTAGTTCCTTATGTATAGTCCTGATGTGTCTGTACTAGACTTTGGTGGACATGACAATAAAGGGACTTCTCTCCATATCTTCCGTTTTGTTAGCACTGAGCCTTAGTCTTTTGCATCTTCTGCGCTTTGGCGAAGGGATGTCTTCAGCTGAGATTTTTCATGCTTCTAAAAGACCCCTTCAAAGTGTCCCAAACTTGAGTCAAGCTCGGGATACTTTATACAGATGCATGAACACATGTTAGGACTGTACAGGCTGGGTGATGGCTGGTGTCACACCTAACTCTTAGCATTAATTGTCCTGAGTCATCATTTCAGAGCATGGGCTGCTGATGGCTTCATTTTGACCAGGAAGTGATTGGCTCTGTCACGCCTCGCATGTACTATTGAGAGCTTGTACTGCAATTTTAGCTCTCTTTTTTGGCTTCTGTGTATGTAACTACGAAGAGTCTGTAATAGGTCTTTGTAGCCACATGTTTTTATATGTAGAAGCTTTCTTTTTTGCTTTTGTCTTCAAAATAAAGAGGGAATCTTTATAATAGATTTGCCTAACCAGAGGTAATATAAACATGGTAGGCTTGTTCTTTGTCGGGTTATAGAAAATAATCTAGAGGTAATATGGACGTGAACTATTTTCTAGACCGCCGGGATAATCATAGGACTGATGCGAGAAGAACGACTACTCAGGGGTAATATGGACATGGTAGTCGCATCTTCCAGGTATAGAGGAGCAATCCAGAGGTAACGTAGACGTGAAATGCTTCATCTACTTGAGAGAATATATAGGAGGGAGGGAGAGAGATCCCCTTACCAGAACTCATGGGCACCCTTTTCAGGGGATGTGGGTGCCTATACTGGTTCTATCTTCAGACGTAATACTTCTTTAGGAACTTGCCGTTGATGGGCTTCCGTTGATGGGCATCCTTAGCAAGTCACTATTAGTCTTAGCTAGCCGATAAGCACCTTTGGAGTATACCATTTCTATGATGAACGGTCCTTCCCACTTGGGTTCGAACTTTCCAGCCGTCTTGTGGGTCTTTACCATCGGTCTCCATACTGCCAAGATGAGGTCGTCCACCTGGTAGGATCTTTTGCGGACCTTTTTGTTGAAGGCTCCAGAGATGCGAGCTTGGTAAAGCTCAATCCTTTGTTGCACAAACAAGCGCTTTTCATCCAGCGCCTATAACTCTTGTAACCGCCTGCGCTGATTGCCTTCGACGGTTAACTGATTAGTGATAGCTACCCGTAAGGACAGGATTTGAATCTCCAAGGGGAGGACAGCCTTGCTCCCATAGACCAAGAAGAATGGTGTACTGCCTGTAGGTGTATGAACAGTCATACGGTAGGCCCATAGACATTCGCCTAACTTCTTATTCCAGTCGTGTTTGACAATGGTTTTGTTAAATGCCTCGGCCAATCCATTAGCTGCCGGGTTGAAAGCTGTTAACACCATATTCTGAATTCGACTTTTGTCACAAAATCGATGGAATATATGGCTTACGAACTGAGAACCGTTATCGTGAATGATCCTTCTAGGAACTTCGAAGCGGTAAATAACGTGATATTTGATGAAACTGATCACGTTGAAAGTCTTCATGTCTACCACTAGTACTACTTCTGCCCATTTAGAGAAATAATCTGTAATGGCGAGGATGAACCGGTGTCGTTTGGAGGAGGATGGGCAGACTGGCCCCAAGATATCCATTTCCCAGGCTTAGAATGGCCACGAGGCCATCATGGGGTATAAATATTCCGAAGGTTGATGGATGAAATCAACATGAAATTGGCACGCCCGACATTTTTTGCATACTCAACGGCATCTGCCGTCATAGTGGGCCAGTAATAGCCCATATGGCGCAGCCGATCTTGTAGCTTGGGGCCCGGCTGGTGGGCTCCACAAGTTCTATAATACGCTTCTCTGAGTGCTTCTTGTGCCTCTGTACGAGACAAACAGCGTAAGAGAAGTTCGTCGTATGAGCGACGATATAGCATTTTGGTGGCCGAATCGTAGAAGAAACAGAGTGAGTGCATCCTGATAGAAGCTGCTTCTCTTAGGTCTTCAGGCAGAATCCCATAAACTGTTGTCACGCCCCAGTACCGAAATAAGGAGAATGACTAGGCCAGCTACTCCATATGAGGTACGTAACGTCATACGGCGATCGTGGCTGTCAAAAGACTAGGGGGTACATGCTACAATCAAGTCTCCTATGGTCCCACAGAGTTCTATGTCTCAATCAATCAAATCACATCAGCAAATAAATGAACATTAAAGATAAAGAAGTAAGGCGTCCCCGACGCTTCATCAAAATGGTCATGAGAGACTAGCTTTATAATTTAGCTATCTCAGAGAGTAAGGAGTACAAAATTATGCACAGCGGCAGTCTGTTTATTTACAATTCTGTACTGACACAAAATATCAAGTAATCCGGCTAACAGGTGCCGGTGGCTAAATGCCGCACAAAATATAAGCGGGAGTAGTGGAGAAGAAACCCACTCGAGTCTCCGAACCGCCATGCTCCTAGTATGCACCATGGATGTCAGGGAGAAAGATTGTGTCCTCTGGCTCTGCTACGAGATCTGGCCAAACAAAACCAGCGGGATCAGCCCCGAATAGCAAGTACCGCCAAAGGGGCACAAGAGTTAAGATTAGAAACCCAGATAATAGAATGATTGATAATAGTAATACTTATGCAACTATTATAGGGTAGCGCAACATCCTCGAACCCATATGGCACCCTTACAACCAAACAAGGACAAAAGGTGCCGCATGGAGTCGGGACGTGTCGTACTCTATAACTTTCACATAAGTTAAAAAGGTATAAACAATAAAATCTCCTGATCGTGACTTCGATCGATAGCCTATCGCAGCACAATAACCAATCCAACAATCAAACAAGAACATGGGTTGGATCATGCACCATGATAGACCATGTTCCTCAGTCAATCACAAGAGTGGCACTTCACAACCAGAATAAGTCTTCCGTTCATAACTTCCGTCCACAGCCTGTCATAGCACGATAACCAACTCAACAATCAAACAAGAACATGGGTTGGATCACGTACCATGATAGTCCGCTTCCCTCAGTTATTCACGAAAGGTAATAGGATACAAGCAAGTCGTTTTCACGGCCAATCAAGTCTACGAGTTTCTAGTGGGACGAGGTTATCCTCGCATCATGTTATTTAGAAAAATCCTCAGATCGTATCTGTCCAGCAAGGCTAGCCAACCCAGGGGTTCGCGTAGACAGGTGTCATTGAGCACAGGTCCCTCGTAAGGCCACCTTGCCAAGACATATAATATATAGCAGTAATTAATCGGATACAGTCATCCATTCGTTGCGGATGACACAGTATCCGTGGAGACCAGCCGGCGCGTCAAGACAATATCTCAAGGCGGCTGGTGTAACACGATCTCGGGATTCTGCCCTCCCCATGCATCTAGTATATTTAGTTGCCTAGTTTAACCCTAGGTGAAATCTTGGACTCACATGCTGTGGCCTGCATGAGTATCCTCCTAAATGTCGTACTCAAGTACGAGTACCCCAAAAGAGGATCCATGTCAATCAGTATGTCAACATGTTCTACCCTCCTTGGTGTAATGCATCATTGCAAATATGCCACGTGGAGTTACGAGTCATTTGTCGAGCATGAACGAGAACTGGGACATTCAGGTACAAGTATCAGGTAGGAACACCTTATTCACCGGGGTCACATTAGTGCTCATATCATGCTCAGGACAAAAGGCGTAAGGATATATAGCATACACAAACATTTACATATATATATACAATATAATATATACATATAAAAATATAAGGTATAGGGGAGTCCAGGTCAGAGCGCGCTCAGGTTAGCCTACGCTCAGGTCAGCCTACGCTCAGGTCAGCCTACGCTCAGGTTATACGCTTTCAAAGGGGCAGCGTATGCGCTTCATACGACTCCTCTTCAACCAAGTGAGCGTATGCAAGACATACGCTCCCAAAAGGCAGCATATGGATTCCATACGACTCCTCTTCAACCAAGTGAGCGTATGCAAGACATACGCTCCCAAAAGGCAGCGTATGGATTCCATACGACTCCTTGTCACCCAAGTGAGCGTATGCAAGACATACGCTCCCAAAGGTAGCGTATGAATTCCATACGACTCCTTGTCACCCAAGTGAGCGTATGCAAGACATACGCTCCCAAAAGGCAGCGTATGGATTCCATACGACTCCTTGTCACCCAAGTGAGCGTATGCAAGACATACGCTCCCAAAAGGTAGCGTATGGATCGGACTGCGCTGCGCTAAAGAGCGCGCGCAACTCAGTGATGCAAGCTAAAAAGCTCGCGCACTGCTCACTGTCTTCTCCAAAACAGCAAGAACTCCATGGTTTGAACCCAAAGCTTCAAAAGTCCATAACTTGGTCAAAATAAGTCCAAATCCAACTTTTCAAAGGTCAAAATTGGGTAGAATAAAATTCTCTACAACATGGAACCATCAAAAATTAAAAATAATGAAGTTTGCTAGATCAAAACCAAGAAGATCCGAAAATGGTTAAAACCTAGATCTACAAAAATTAAAGCTTCAAAATGGAAAACTTCAAGTTCTAAACTAGTATAGAATGAGGAGAAGAACATATTTTGGCAAATAATTTTGTAAGAAAATATCAACATCATCTATGGATCCATCTCTTGAGCAAGTTGGTACTTGCCTTGGTTGGTGGAGAAAAGTAAATGAGAGGAAATAAATGAGAGGAGAGAGAATGAGTTGAGTTATTATATAGAATCTTGAACCCATGGGTTCATGATGAACCATAGGTGAACCAAGAATAGGTTACCCAAATGAGCCAAAACTGTAGGCCCAAATGCAGAAAATAAATTACGAAACAATATTTTGTCGAATATTTTTAGAAAATGCATGAAAAAATACAGCATATAAATATCGTATAAATACAAAGTAAATACAATTTATCAGTTTTACATATTAAAATACGTATTCCAGGATCGGGGAGTGACATCTCTACCCTTCTTAGAAAAATTCCGTCGTCGGAATTCCAGCCAAGACAGGATAGTAAAATCAGGGCAAGCAAGGCACAATCATATACAAGTTAACTATCATATCAGTTATTATCATACATCACAAAGTACAAAATAAGTAGGTGCAGATAAGCATGGAATCGTGTCAATAAGGCGTAAAAAAATACCTCATTAGTCAAACAAATACGGATACCGAGATCTGATCTCGTCCTCACGCTCCCAAGTTGACTCTCCCGAAGAGTGATGGTTCCAAGAAACACGGACAAGGCTTATCGTCCGATTCTTGAGTACCTTCTCTCGCCGGTCCAAAATAGACATGGGTTGTTCCTCGTAAGTTAGATCGGTACCAACGACTAACTCAGAATGATCGAGGACATGACTCGGATTCGGGACATACCCACGTAATTGGGACACATGAAACACATCATGTATGCCAGTTAATGAAGGCGGAAGGGCGAGTCGATAAGCCACATCGCGTACCCGAGCGAGAATCTTAAAAGGACCAACGTATCTTGGACTAAGCTTTCCTCGGGTTCCAAATCTGATGATACCCCGAGTAGGCAAAATCCGCAGAAACACTTGGTCGCCAACTCTGAACTCTAGAGGCCTACGATGCTGATCTGCCCAATGACGATGTCGGTCCTGTGCAACTCGAAGGCGCTCTCTGACCAACTTAACTATCTCCACATTCTGCGTGATCATCTCTGGCCCCAACAACTTCCGTTCTCCGATGTCGTCCCATGCCAAAGGGGACCTGCACTTCCTTCCATACAATGCTTCAAACGGGGCCATCTGAATGCTAGCCTGATAGCTGTTGTTATAGGAGAACTCCACTAGATTAAGGTGATCCTCCCAAGATCCGCCAAAATCTAAGGTACATGCCCGTAGCATATCTTCTAAGGTTTGGATGGTTCTTTCTGATTGTCCGTCGGTTTGTAGATGATAAGCAGTACTGAATCTTAACTTAGTCCCCAAACTTTGGTGCAAGCTTCGCCAAAAATGGGAAGTAAACCGCGTATCCCGATCTGATACTATACTAACTGGAACACCGTGCTGCCTTACTATCTGCTTCATGTACATTTCTGCTAACTGCTCAGTAGTCTGTCCAACTCGGAAGGGAAGAAAATGAGCGACCTTCGTGAGTCGATCTACTATTACCCAGACTGTATTCTTGCCAGCCGGGGATCTAGGTAAACCGGTCATAAAATCTATTGTGATGTGCTCCCATTTCCATTCTGGGATAGGAAGCGGCTGTAGCAACCCTGCTGGTCTCTGCTGCTCGGCTTTCACCTGCTGACATACCAGACACTTGGATACAAATCTTGCTATCTCTCTTTTCATGCCATTCCACCAAAAGAACTGCCTGATATCTCGATACATCTTCGTTCCTCCTGGATGAATGGAGTAAATAGAACTATGAGCTTCGGACATAACTTCTTGCCGAAGGTCTCCACTTGGTACACAGAGTCTGTTTCCAAACCTGAACGTACCATCTTCATGAATCACTAACTCCTTCCTACGGCCTGATTCACACTCCGACCGCAACTTCTGAATCTGTGGATCTCCTGCTTGTGCTGCCCATATCCTCTCTACTAAGGTTGACTGAATCTGCATACTGGTCATTCTTCCTATATCCCTTGGCAAAACTACTTCGATTCCCATACTCTAAAGGTCTTCTAGAATATGCTTCTGCGAGGTCAAGATAAAGGCACTGTATCTCCTACTCAGTGCATCTGCAACTATATTCGCCTTGCCTGGATGATACTGAAGATCTAAATCAAAATCCTTCAGCAGTTCTAACCATCTTCTTTGCCTCATGTTCAAATCTTGCTGCGTGAATACGTATTTCAAACTCTTATGGTCAGTATAGATCTCTACCCGATCCCCGTATAAGTAATGCCTCCACAACTTGAGTGAAAACACCACAGCTGCTAACTCCAAATGGTGAGTCGGGTATTTCTTCTCATGGTCTTGAAGCTGCCGAGATGCATATGCTATCACCTTTCCATGCTGCATCAATACACATCCAAGACCCTTCCCGGATGCGTCATAGTATACTGTAAAGCCTCCCGCTCCTACTGGAAGCGTCAAGATCGGGGCTGAGATCAATCTCTTCTTTAATACTTCAAACGATGCCTGACAGCTAGCTGACCAAACAAACTCTACGTCCTTGTGCGTCAAACGCGTTAAGGGCGCAGAGATCCTGGCAAAGTCTGCCACGAACCTTCTGTAGTAACCAGCTAATCCTAAGAAACTTCGCACTTCTGCAACCGTTCTCGGGACCGGCCAATGCTCTACGGCCTCAATCTTCTTCGGATCTACTGACACTCCTGCTCCAGAAATTACATGTCCCAGGAACAAAATGTGGTCTAACCAGAATTCACACTTGTCAAGCTTCGCATAAAGTTGATGCTCCCTCAATGTCTGCAAGACAGTCCTAAGATGTTTCTCATGCTCCTCTTCACGGCTGGAATAGACAAGGATATCATCTATGAACACCACCACAAATTTATCCAAATACGGCAGAAAGATGCGGTTCATTAAATCCATGAATACTGCGGGGGCGTTGGTTAGTCCAAAGGGCATTACTAAAAACTCATAATGCCCATATCTAGATCTGAATGCTGTCTTCGGTATGTCTTGCTCCCGGACTCTTACTTGATAGTATCTCGACCGAAGATCGATCTTGGAAAAGACGCTGGCCTTGCTCAACTGGTCAAACAGGTCATCAATCCTTGGTAGCGGGTACTTATTCTTTATTGTTACTGTATTCAGTTTGCGGTAGTCGATGCACATCCTCGTCGACCCATCCTTCTTGGGAACTAGAATCACTGGCACGACCCAGGGCGATTTATTGTCTCGGATGAATCCCTTAGACTTCAACTCTTCCTCATGTTGATACAACTTATCCTGTTCTGACGGCGACATTCTGTAAACTCTGTCTGCAATAGGCCTCGTTCCAGGGTTCAACTCAATGCTAAATTCTACCTCTCTGACTGGGGTATCCCTGGGAGCTCATCAGGGAAGACGTCGAGAAAATTTTCGACCACTCTCAGAATTTGTCCTGGCTCTGACACTGCTGCTGAGATGACGCCTCCGGCCTGATTCTTCAAGGTTCGAGTAAAGATGAACTGTTCCATCCCAGGAACGCTGAATATGACCCTACCTCCTCTACAATCAATTGTCGCATGGCTGTCTCTCAACCAGTCCATGCCAAGAACAACATCAAAATTCCCCATAGGGAATTCAATCAATGATGCGGGCAATAAATGTCCACACACCTCTACCGGACATGAAAAGCGCACTCTGCTAACTTCTATGAGCCCATTGCCGGTGAGCTTATCCATCCTCTCCGACAATGCCTCAAATACTAGTCCAATCCGTGTAGCATATTGTGCAGAGATGAATGAATGAGTAGCGCCTGAATCAAATAATGCTACAGCGGGAAATGAGGTGACGAGAATTTTACCTGCCACCACGTCACTAGACGCTAGAGCCTCTCCCAATGATAATGTGAGAGCCTGGCCCTGGCCCCGCGGAGCCCCTTGTTGCGGCCTTCCTCGACCATGCTGTTGCTGCCTCTGAGGGCCTTCGGCTTCCTGTGCTTGGCGAAACATCTGAGCCTGCGTTGGTAGACGCTGGGCTAGGGGCTTCACTGCTAATACTGGCCCTCCACTCGAGTTTGCCACCGGAGCTGGCAACGCTGGAAACTGCTGAGCTGGCCCTCCTGGCCTCTGCATCACAGGACAAGTGGAGATACGGTGGTCTGAACTACCATACCTCAAGCATAAGACATTCGCTGACCGACACTCCTCCCTCGTGTGCCCTGTCTTCCCACAGAATGTACAGCCCTGGGGTGCTCCCTGACGCTGCTGTTGGTTCCTCAGCTGCTGATGCCAAACTGGCACTGTATTAGTTGACACGGCCGTCCTTTGCGGTGCTCCTGCATCATGAATACGTACACCAGGTGCTGGTGCCGATGTTCGCTGCATTGCTCCTCCTCCAACCTGGGAATGAGATCTCTTCTGACCTCCTGTCCTCGATGCCAACCTCTGCTGGGTAAGCTCGTGCCTCCGAGCGGCCGTCAAAACAGCGTCAAATATCTAGTAGTCGTGTCCCTCCACAAGCTGTAATAGTTCCAAATGAAGTCCCTACTGGAACCTCATAGCCTTCTCTGGCTCCGTTGCCACCATTGCTGGTACGAAATGACACAATCTACAGAACTCTGCTGCATACCCATCTACGGTCTTGCCTGCTTGCTTGAGACTAATAAACTTCTGCTGGATCTCATATCGAGCTACTACACCAAAATACTTGGCCTTGAATCTTTCACTGAAGGTGGTCTAACAAACAGGGCGTCTTATACCAACTTCTTCTGATGCCCACAAGTCGCGGGCAAGATCCTGAAGTACTAATTTGACCTGATCAACCTTCTCATCATCTGGAACCGTGGCTGCCACAAGAATGGCTTCAATGTCTTGAATCCATGCATCCGCAGTGATGGCATCCTCCGTGCCATCAAAATACCTCGGGTTCAAGCGACGGAACCTTCCTGATGCTCCCGAGTCAGCCCCGGCACTCCTCTCAAGAGCTAACTGAATCCCTTGGTTCAGCAACACGTTCTGCTCCTGCTGCTGAGTCTGTTGCTGTTGGTGAGTGACAAGAATCCCCGGATGATCTCCAGGAGTGCTACGGCGTTTGGTACTGTCGTCGCTGCTGGTGCTGCAGGAGTTTCAATAACCTGCGGCTGCACTGCCTCTGGTTCTATTTCTACTCGTGTCCGACCTGGGGAAGGTTCTCTCCCCTGCTGGTGCCCAGTCGAGCCATGCTCTCGCTGCTCTTCCTCTTGGGCCTCACCCGCTACTGAGAATGAAGCACCCCTATAGAGAAAGATATAAGGTTATCAAGTCCGAACGAGGAAGATTTCGAGGATGCAAGTCAGGTTAGAGATCAAGGCAAGGACAGAGAATTTGAAACAGAATTTCAAGGGGAACAAGTTTTGATTGAGACTCCTAATAATTCGCAATACCCCACAAGTCTGAAAACAAGACCTGCATGGGCCACCACTAAAATCTTGTCACACCCCAGTACCGAAATACGGAGAATGACTAGGCCAGCTACTCCATATGAGGCACGTAACGTCATACGGCAATCGTGGCTGTCAAGAGACTAGGGGTACATGCTACAATCAAGTCTCCTATGGTCCCACAGAGTTCTATGTCTCAATCAATCAAATCACATCAGCAAATAAATGAACATTAAAGATAAAGCAGTAAGGCGTCCCCGACGCTTCATCAAAATGGTCATGAGAGACTAGCTTTATAATTTAGCTATCTCAGAGAGTCAGGAGTACAAAATTATACACAGCTGCAGTCTGTTTATTTATAATTCTGTACTGACACAAAATATCTAGTAATCCGACTAGTAGGTACCGGTGGCTAAATGGCGCACAAAATATAAGCAGGAGTGGTGGAGAAGAAACCCACTCGAGTCCCCGAACTGCCATGCTCCTAGTATACACCATGGATGTCAGGGAGGAAGATCGTGTCCTCTGGCTCTGCTACGAGATCTGGCCAAACAAAACCAGCGGGGTCAGCCCCGAATAGCAAGTACCGCCAAAGGGGCACAAGAGTTAAGATTAAAAACCCAGATAATAGAATGATTGATAATAGTAATACTTATGCAACTATTATAGGGTAGCGCAACATCCTCGAACCCATATGGCACCCTTACAACCAAACAAGGACAAAAGGTGCCGCATGGAGTCGGGACGTGTCGTACTCTATAACTTTCACATAAGTTAAAAAGGTATAAACAATAAAATCTCCTGATCGTGACTTCGGTCGATAGCCTATCGCAGCACAATAACCAACCCAACAATCAAACAAGAACATGGGTTGGATCATGTACCATGATAGACCATGTTCCTCAGTCATTCACAAGAGTAGCACTTCACAACCAGAATAAGTCTTTCGTTCATAACTTCGGTCCACAGCCTGTCATAGCACGATAACCAACCCAACAATCAAATAAGAACATGGGTTAGATTACGTACCATGACAGTCCGCTTCTCTCAGTTATTCACGGAAGGTAATAGGATACAAGCAAGTCGTTTTCACGGCCAATCAAGTCTACGAGTTTCTAGTGGGACGAGGTTATCCTCGCATCATGTTATTTAGAAAAATCCTCAGATCGTATCTGTCCAGCAAGGCTAGCCAACCCAGGGGTTCGCGTAGACAGGTGTCATTGAGCACAGGTCCCTCGTAAGGCCACCTTGCCAAGACATATAATATATAGCAGTAATTAATCGGATACAGTCATCCACTCGTTGCGGATGACACAGTATCCGTGGAGACCAGCCGGCGCGTCAAGACAATATCTCAAGGCGGCTGGTGTAACACGATCTCGGGATTCTGCCCTCCCCATGCATCTAGTATATTTAGTTGCCTAGTTTAACCCTAGGTGAAATCTTGGACTCACATGCTGTGGCCTGCATGAGTATCCTCCTAAATGTCGTACTCAAGTACGAGTACCCCAAAAGAGGATCCATGTCAATCAGTATGTCAACATGTTCTACCCTCCTTGGTGTAATGCATCATTGCAAATATGCCACGTGGAGTTACGAGTCATTTGTCGAGCATGAACGAGAACTGGGACATTCAGGTACAAGTATCAGGTAGGAACACCTTATTCACCAGGGTCACATTAGTGCTCATATCATGCTCAGGACAAAAGGCGTAAGGATATATAGCATACACAAACATTTACATATATATATACAATATAATATATACATATAAAAATATAAGGTATAGGGGAGTCCAGGTCAGAGCGCGCTCAGGTTAGCCTACGCTCAGGTCAGCCTACGCTCAGGTCAGCCTACGCTCAGGTTATACGCTTTCAAAGGGGCAGCGTATGCGCTTCATACGACTCCTCTTCAACCAAGTGAGCGTATGCAAGACATACGCTCCCAAAAGGCAGCGTATGGATTCCATACGACTCCTTGTCACCCAAGTGAGCGTATGCAAGACATACGCTCCCAAAAGGCAGCGTATGGATTCCATACGACTCCTTGTCACCCAAGTGAGCGTATGCAAGACATACGCTCCCAAAAGGCAGCGTATGGATTCCATACGACTCCTTGTCACCCAAGTGAGCGTATGCAAGACATACGCTCCCAAAAGGCAGCGTATGAATTCCATACGACTCCTTGTCACCCAAGTGAGCGTATGCAAGACATACGCTCCCAAAAGGCAGCGTATGGATTCCATACGACTCCTCTTCAACCAAGTGAGCGTATGCAAGACATACGCTCCCAAAAGGCAGCGTATGGATTCCATACGACTCCTTGTCACCCAAGTAAGCGTATGTAAGACATACGCTCCCAAAAGGAAGCGTATAGATTCCATACGACTCTTTGTCACCCAAGTGAGCGTATGCAAGACATACGCTCCCAAAAGGCAGCGTATGGATTCCATACGACTCCTTGTCACCCAAGTGAGCGTATGCAAGACATACGCTCCCAAAAGGCAGCGTATGGATCGGACTGCACTGCGCTAAAGAGCATGCGCAACTCAGTGATACAAGCTAAAAAGCTCGCACACTGCTCACTGTCTTCTCCAAAACAGTAAGAACTCCATGGTTTGAACCCAAAGCTTCAAAAGTCCATAACTTGGTCAAAATAAGTCCAAATCCAACTTTTCAAAGGTTAAAATTGGGTAGAATAAAATTCTCTACAACATAGAACCATCAAAACTTGAAAATAATGAAGTTTGCTAGATCAAAACCAAGAAGATTCGAAAATGGTTAAAACCTAGATCTACAAAAATTAAAGCTTCAAAATGGAAAACTTCAAGTTCTAAACTAGTATAGAATGAGGAGAAGAACATATTTTGGCAAATAATTTTGTAAGAAAACATCAACATCATCTATGGATCCATCTCTTAAGCAAGTTGGTACTTGCCTTGGTTGGTGGAGGAAAGTAAATGAGAGGAAATAAATGAGAGGAGAGAGAATGAGTTGAGTTATTATATAGAATCTTGAACCCATGGGTTCATGATGAACCATAGGTGAACCAAGAATAGGTTACCCAAATGAGCCAAAACTGTAGGCCCAAATGCAGAAAACAAATTACGAAACAATATTTTGTCGAATATTTTTGGAAAATGCATGAAGAAATACAGCATATAAATTTCGTATAAATACAAAGTAAATACAATTTATCAGTTTTACATATTAAAATACGTATTCCAGGATCGGGGAGTGACAACTGTATAGTTTATAAATGGGAACCGCCAATCCCTAGTGCCTTCATCTGTACCTACTTGTAACAAGTAGTTCTGACATGTATGCAGGGCATTATTTGGATAGACTAACTCCCGGCCCGTTACTAAAACGGTATGATAAGATCCAATGGGGGTGAGAATTCCCTCAGGGGGGATAATTCTCCTAGGGACAAGGTGTTTGTTCAGAGGTTATGTGGACATGGCAAATATGAGAGTTTTTGCTAGAGACACTTTCCTTACTCAGAGTGATATGGACATGGTAAGGATAGACTCTTTTGGGGTATATAACAACTCAGAGGTAATATGGACATGAAAGGTTCGATAGATGACAATTATGGAGAATTGTCAGGGAAAGGGGCATTGCTCAGAGGTTATATGGACATGGCAAGCATCCTTCTTACTAGAATAATAGTTCAGAGATAATATGGACGTTACTATTTTTTTCGTAGGGAGTTATGACAACTTTGGGGTTATCATAATGGGGTGACTACTCAGAGGTAATATGGAAATGGTAGACACGATGCAGAATAACACTTCAGAGATAATATAGATATAAAATATTTTCTAAAGATTATGAGAGCTTACAGATATTATGGAAGAGGTGATTACTCAGAGGTAGAGAGTATATATTAGACACATCTTAGGATAACATTTCAGAAGTGAGGTCATAAAATATTTCCCGAGAGATTCACGATGATTACAGGTTCATCGTGTCGGGAGCCTGGTCCGGATGGACCCTCATGACTCCGTCTTGTGGTGTGGAGAACGGGACCAGCCCTTTAGCATTATCCCATGCTAGTGGAAGGTTGACTACTTCCATCGTCGCCTTTGGAATCATGGCAACGCCGTCTTACACTTCTGTAGCTGGAAACCTATCAAACTGGAGAGTAACCATATTGGCCGTGACGGTCTTCTCTTTGTAATCCAATGATATGACGTTAGCGTTAATAAGGCATTGAATTTGCCCCATCAATACATAGCAGTCCTATGTTGAGTGATAGACGTACTGGTGATAATGACAGTACTTGGGCTTTCCCACTTCATCGGGACGCCAGGGTGCTGGGATGGGCAGTTTGTCACTCTCCGTAAGCATTTCGAAGAGCTCTAGCGTATCCTCGTCATTGAAGGAGTATGTCTCCTTTGGCCTCTATGCTTCTGCGGACTTGGGGTTTACAGCTGCTAAACCTTTGGAGATGTTGATGGTCATGGCTTGCTTGCCTTTTCCGTCTTTAGGGTTATTGCTAGATGAATATCTTCCCTTGTCTTTGAGCGTAGGAAAGTGTAGCCCAAGGAGCTGCGCGTCCTGGGCTTTCCCTTGTGCGGCATACGCCTCTGTAATGAAAGGCGTTCACTCCGTGCAGGGAGCAGTGTGCCACAATTTTATAGCGGGCAACATGTTCTTACGGCAGGAGTCCATAAGCATGGGCTCGGGCATGCCGGGTGGTAATTTGAGGGCTACTTGTAGTGCCTCGTCCCTACATCGTGCCCCATTTTCGTCCACGGGATACGCGAGAAAGGAACACTGTCGCTATCGATTGGGTCGGGACCGATAGGTCAGAATTGGCCGAGTCGATCGAACAGAAATAATTGAATTAAGATCCATTCAACGTTATGGAATGGCTTCTTCGGAACCAAGTCCCATATTCAGCTGATTGCGCCTCGAGGATTGGCTCTGCGGCTGAGTCGGGAGAGACCTTCCGTTGCTCTGATTTTCATGCCGCACTTGATTTGGCTTTGGCTTTGGTTTTTGTGAATGCATTTTTCGTGGATGTTTCCGAATAGGTTTTCGTGACTTGCATTTTTGAGCTTCTATTCATATCGAAATTTCTTGAATTATACAGTGTTCTAATCAGTTGCTTATGCGATTATAGGTGATCGCGTAGGCGACGTCAGCGTAGCCAACCGGTCGCTCGCTTGAAGCAAGTCTAAGGCGAGTGGCTGACCCCCTTCGCCTCGTCCCTCTACTTCAAAATCAATATGAAGTTAATTGAATGCTTGTCATAATAGTGTAGAATCAAAGAAATCATGGCACGATTCTTCACGAAACACTTGCTATCAAACTGCCGGTATTGAAAATGGAAAACATGCTTTCTTATGCAATTCCACTTAGCCTATGCAAAATAATGAACGAATTGATTAACGTTTATCGCAACGATACGGCTAAGTAAGCAAATCGACTAAGTTCAAAAGAACGGCTAAGTTTTGCACATAAAAGAGAAAGGATAAGGTTCTAGAAAAGAGATAGAATTTTTCAAGACTCTGCAAAACAGTCATTGGACAACTTGTCGACAATGTGTAGTTTCCTCGAACAGTTGCCTTGGCCAAGGGACCAATTCGGCCCGGGAGGAACGAGTATAGCAAGCGCCAGCCTTACATCGATGTGGGTTATACAGGAACTTTTGCACAAGGATCGCTACCCACCGCGAAAGGATCGCCGTATAACTGTCACTTCCCGTTCCCAGAATGCGTATTTTTATACATGTACAACTCATATATATTTATTTAGTAATTATCATGTATTATTCTGTATTTAAATTCTTTTAATTTCATGTTAATTAATTTCCTGCAATTTTATTTTTGTACTTTACTTTCAGCATTTTACTTTCTGCTTTGGTTATTGGGTTCGGCCTAGGTTGGTTTTTCTCGGGTTCATGGTGGTTCACAGGAACCGAACCCCACCTACCACCACCCTTTCTATTTAAAGCCCCCATTCCTTTCTTTCTCCTCATAACTCTCCTTCACCATTACTTCTTCTTTCTTACCACTCTTTCCACCCACCAACAGCAGGCAAGTACATCTTGCTTCTTGCTTCCCACTTGGAGAACCATTTTTATGGTTCATTTGTCTTCCTCTCATGATCCTGAGAGAGTTTAGTACTTAGCATTTTTGATTTCCTTAGCTCGTTTCTTACAGATCTAAGTTGTTGTATTCTCGGTTGTTCATGGGTTTTGATCTCCCAACCTGGCGTGTATTCTCGGTTGTCCATGGGTTCTGAACCATGGGAACCTCATTTCTGGCTTGGAACGAAGGTTCAGTCACGCACACGTCTTTACGTGTTAGCATGAATTTTTAGTCACGCACACGTTCTTACGTACGTGCGTGAATTTTTAGTCACGCTCACGTTTTTACGTGCGTGCGTGAATTTTTAGTCACGCACACGTTCTTACGTACGTGTGTGAATTTTTAGTCACGCTCACGTCTTTACGTGCCAGCGTGACATTTGAGTTACGCACACGTCTTTGCATGCGTCCGTGAATTTCTTATCACTTTCCACGCTCATTTTTCCACGCTCACTTTTTACGCTCACGCTGTGCGTGCATGAATTTCCCTTCACGCTCACGCTGTGCGTGCCAACGTGAACCACTTTTCACGCTCACTCCTGCTAGACTTGGCGTGACTTATTGGTCTTAGCATAGACTTGTTGGCGTGACTTGTTGGCCTTATCATAGACTTGTTAGCGTGACTTCCTGACCTGGGTGTTTCTATTTGTTCTATAATTTATTCATTTAATGGTGGTATGATAGTTCTCCTATTATATCCTTATGCTTTTTGCATGAACTCGATAATCTTAGCATGTTAATGTTTTGATACATATGGTTGTGTAGAACATGCCTTGTGTCTTGATTGGTTTATGAATACCCAGTAAGGCTGGAACTTAACCCTGAGAGTTATAGACTCGACCCCGTTTAATACTAATTGACTTTCATGCCTTGTCACCATTAATGACGATGGTTATCTTGACTAAAATTGATCATGCGTTCCTAGTTGGAACTAAGAGACTGGCTAGTCGTCTTATTGAATTGAATGAATGAGACACGTTCATGTAATGAACTATTGTAATCGATTAGCCGGTCCCGAATATTGACATACAGGCATGTGCAGGCTTCAATTTATTTATTTTTCTACAAAGCAGCATGTGTACTTTATGGTCAAGGCATGATTACTCCGTGGTTAGATTTGATTATTGCATTACGCTATGTAAGACCTACAACCTAGCCGTACGGGTATCTTTGTAGAGCTGCGCATATCGTACCCCGTACGAAAGTACTCATTTGAATGACCATAATCCACGGCATGGGATTTCACTCAACGTAGAGACTATTAAGTTAAATAAAATAATGATTGCATGGAGAGAATGGATCTCCGAGTTCTTATATGGCAGCCCTCTTGGGGCTAGTAGTGCCTGACAGGCCGGCTGGTTTCCACAGATACTGTAAACCTGCCACACGGGAAGGGAGCGGTATCTGCTTATATTATTATTGTATATTGTATATTGATGACGGACGTCCCTCTGGGACTCGTCTAATTCATGATTGGCGCAATTGATTGACTGGATAGACTAGCCTTGCTCGTACATAGTAAGAACTGAAGAATCCCTATTTGCATAATTCCAGGATAACTTGGGACTCACAATAGCAAGCCGTAGGAGTTGATTGGCCATTCAAGATGATTTGTTTGTGTACTGTACCTACTCTTTTGCCTAACTGAGATGATCAGAATATTAGGGCATGACGGGCCAACTTCTGTCCTTGTTTGGTTGGGAGGTTGGTCCGAAGTATCGTGATGTTATGTGAATCCTAGTAGAAAGCAGAGATCTATTATTATATTCTCTTACTTACTGGTTTAATCCTTCATATCGTGCTTCCTTGTGGTACTTTCTATTAGAGGTCTAACCTCTCTGGTTTTGCATGGCCAGATTTAGAGCCGGTTCCCGAGGACTCAGCTTACTTCCACCTCCACGATGGTCAATACTAGAGGAATGATCGCAGGAGGACTCGAGTGGGTTCCTTACTTCACCACTCGTTTTGTTATTTACTTCATACTTAGCCGTTTGGCACCAACATGTTAGTCGGATTGTCTTGCACTTACTTTTACATAATTGTAATTAAGTCAGACTGCAGCTGATAACAATTGTGTATATGTTACTATACCATCTGGCTATGTTTTGTAAAGCCAGATCTCCAAAACATTTTGACTGAGCGTTTGGGACGCCTTACTGCTTTATCTTACATGTTCTCTATTTCTGTTTCTTGTTTGAACGATTGAGACAATAGATGTGAAGTGACCATAGTAAGACTTTCATATAGTATGCACCCCCTCGTCTGGTTAGACAGCATTGATCGTATTATACGGTATTCATCTACCCGTAATACGTAGCTGGCTGAGTCATTCCCCTGCTCTCCAGTATTCTGGTTCTGGGCATGACAAGGTTTTAGTGGTAGCCCATGCAGGTCTGATTTCAGACTTGTGGGGTGTTTTGATTTATAGGATATCTCAATCATACGTGTTCCCCCCTTGATCTCATGATTCGTTATTCTTAACCCTTGCTTGACATTCCGGTATCCTTTGACTTCATTGATCCTTCATGTTCGGTTGTTTGATTGTTCTCTTGTCCCTTTTCTTAGGGGCACTTCGTCCGCATCGGTCAGAGCTGGACAACAACAGGGGCAACATGGGCAACATGACCAGGTTGGTCAGCAACAAGGGCCAGTCTCACCTTAGGAGACTATCCAAGAAGAAGTGATAGTAGAACCAGCAGCTGAACCACAGTATCCGGAAGTTCCAATACCACCCATAGTTCCACCTACCCAAGTGGACACACCAGCCCTTCTGGAGATCATGAGAGGAATGATGGCTACTCAGCAACATCAGATGTTGGCCCAGCAGCGCATGCATACTCAGTTACAAGAGCAGAATGTGTTGCTCAACCAAGGATTGCAGACAGCATTGGAAAGAGGGGCGAAGACTGATTCAGGAGCATCAGCCAGGTTTTGTAAGTACAACCCCCGTCGTTTCGAGGGCACGGAGGATGCCATCTCAGCTGATGCATGGCTTAAGGATATAGAGGCTATTCTGACAGTAGCTAAGGTACCGACAGAAGAACGTATGGATCTAGTGAAGTTGTTACTTCAGGATCTCGCACGTGATTAGTGGGAATCAGAGGAAGTGGGCATCAGACGTCCTGTGGCTTGGGACGATTTTACTACAAGATTCAAGACCAAGTACTATGGAGTTGTGGTACGGTTTGAGCTACAACAGAAGTTTATCAACCTCAGGCAGGCCGGCAAGACTGTAGATGCTTATGCAGCGGAGTTCTGCAGATTGAGTAGATTCGCCCCAGAGATGGTAGCAACAGAGAGACAGAGGGCCATGAGGTTCCAGCAAGGGTTTCATCTTGAACTCTTGCAATTGATAGAGGGGCACAATTACCAAACTTTTGACGAAGTATTGACGGCAACCCGAAGTCATGAGATTACCATTCAGAGGCTTGCGACAAGGACTGGGGGTCAGAAGAGATCCCACAGTCAGATTGAAGGAGGAGGGGGAGCAGCGCCCTGAACAACAGCTCCATCCACTGGCATTCGTATCCACGATGTGGCGATACGAGGACCAGCACCACCACCCAGGCAGCAGCAACAGCAATAGAGGAAGAACCAGCAACCCCCGGCGGGCTGTACTTATTATGAGAAGATGGGGCACACTAGAGATGTGTGTCGGACATTGAATGGACTGTGTCTGATATGTGGAAATCCAGACCATCGGGTTACCACATGTCCCATGAATTCGAGGTCAGGAGGACCAGGGCAACAGTTTCCTACTCTGTCAGCACCAGGGGCAGGCCAGTATCGAGGACCAGCGGTAGCAGTAAGGCCGTTGGCACAGCGTCCATTAATCCCGCAGGCTCAGATGTTTTGACAGCAGGGGCCGCGGATGCAGCAATACCAACATTGACCACCCCAGCATCATCAAGGAAGGGGCCAGCAACAACATCAGGTTAGGCCGCAGCATGGAAACCAGCAAGGAGGTCGAGGGCAAGCATTCACTCTGTCCTTAGAGGAGGCATTGGCATCGGGAGATGTTGTGACAGGTAACATTCTCGTCGCCTCATATCCCGCAGTAGTATTGTTTGATTCGGAAGCATCCTATTCATTTATATCTGCACAATTTGCGACACGACTAGGAATAGAGTTTGAGGCATTGCCAGGAAGGTTGAATATACTCACTGGTAATAGGCTCGTAGGAGTTAGTAGAGTTATTTTAGCATGTAGCGTTATAGTTTACGGGCATTCCTTATCCGTCCGGTTGATAGAATTTTCTGTCGGAAATTTCGACGTTATCTTAGGCATGGACTGGCTGAAAGACAGTCATGCGACAATAGATTGTCGTAGAGGGAGTGTATCTTTTGATATTCTAGGCATGAAGCAGTTCACCTTAGTCAGATCAGAGGCAACTCAGCAAGAGCAGGGAGTAATAACGGCAATGGAAGAAGTTCAGATTCCGAAGGTAGTTGAAGAGTTTCTCGACGTATTTCCTGAAGAACTTTCAGGTCTACCACCGGTTAGGGATATTGAGTTCAGTATAGAATTGGCACCAGGAACTAAGCCGATATTAGATCGAGTTTACAGAATGGTGAATTCAGAGCAGGACAAGGTATATCAGCACATAGAGGAACTGAAGGAGAAGAAGTTCATCCAAGCTAGCGTGTCACCTTGGGCAGCACCAGTGGTACTTGTGGGAAAGAAGGATGGGTCATCCAGATTGTGCATTGACTACAGGAAGCTTAACGCGGCAACGGTGAAGAACAAGTACCCATTACCCAGGATCGATGACTTATTTGATCAGTTGAGCAAAGCTAGAGTTTTCTCTAAGATAGATCTTCGTTCAGGATACCATCAGGTGAGGGTTCGGAAGGAGGATATTCCCACGACAGCATTCAGGTCGAAGTATGGGCATTATGAATTCTTAGTAATGCCGTTTGGTTTGACCAATGCTCCAGCAATATTTATGGATTTGATGAATCGCATCTTTATGCCATATTTAGACCAGTTTGTCGTTGTGTTTCTTGACGACATACTCGTATACTCTGCTAGTGAAGAGGAGCATGAAGATCACCTCAGAAAAGTGTTGCAGGTTCTGAGAGAGAACCAGTTGTATGCCAAGCTCAGCAAGTGTGAGTTTTGGTCTGACCACATTTTATTTTTAGGTCACATCATATCAGGAGCTGGAGTAGCAGTAGATCCCAAGAAGATAGAAGCAGTAGAAAGTTGGCCAGTACCCAAGACCGTAGCAGATGTGCGGAGTTTCTTAGGATTGGCAGGATATTATAGAAGGTTTGTGTCAGACTTTGCAAGGCTTTCAGCACCCATGACCCGCTTGACCCGGAAGGATATACCATTCGTTTGGTCGGCAGAATGTCAGGCATCATTCGAGACTTTGAAGCATAATTTGATATCAGCACCTATTCTTACATTGCCAGTTGGACCCAGAGGTTTTATAGTATATTGTGATGCGTCAGGTAAAGGACTTGGATGTGTCCTCATGTAATATGGAAAGGTGATAGCATATGCATCTAGGCAGCTTCGGGACCACGAGAAGAATTACCCAACTCATGATTTGGAGTTAGCGACAGTAGTGTTTGCTCTGAAGCTATGGAGGCATTACTTATATGGTGACCGAGTGGACATGTACACAGACCATAAAAGTCTGAAGTACATCTTTACTCAGAAGGAACTAAACATGAGGCAGAGAAGATGGTTGGAGTTGATTAAGGATTATGACGTAGAGCTTCAGTATCATACAGGCAAGGCTAATGTGGTAGCAGACGCTCTTAGCAGGAGAGGCGGCACATTTATGTTGACAACACAGAGACATATCTTAGAAGACCTTCAGGAGATGGGCATCGAAGTCATACTTCCTAGTAATGTAGGAGTTCTAACAAGTCTGCAAGTTCAATCCGACTTGGTAGACAAAATCAAGGCAGCTCAGGCTCAGGACCCAAGGATTCAGAAGCTTAGGGCAGAATGTGAGTCAGGACTCAGGAAGGAGATGAGAATTCATGAAGATGGTATACTTAGGTTTGGATCACGTCTATGTGTGCCTAGTGGAGATATCAGACAGGAGATTATGGCAAAAGCTCACAGTTTTCAGTATTCTTTTCATCCTGGAGGGACCAAGATGTACCAAGATATCAAGCAGCATTTCTGGTAGAACGGGATGAAGAGGGAGATAGCTAGATTTGTTTTCCGTTGCTTGGTATGTCAGCAAGTGATGGCAGAACAGCAGAGGCCAGCTGGGTTATTGCAACAGCTTCCTATTCCGGAATGGAAATAGGAGCATATTACAATGGACTTTGTGACCGGTTTACCGAGATCACCAAGTGGTAAGGACGCTATTTGGATAATAGTGGACCAACTTACAAAGGTAGCACACTTTCTTCTTTTCAGAGTAGGGCAATCTACAGAAAAGTTGGCAGAGTTGTATATGCAACAGATAGTCAGGCAGCATGGAGTCCCTGTCAGTATTGTGTCGGATCGAGATACCCGCTTTACATCACATTTCTGGAAGAGCTTACATCATAGTCTGGGTACCAAGTTAAGATTTAGCACGGCTTACCATCCACAGACGGATGGGCAATCAGAAAGAACGATTCAGACTTTGCAAGATATGTTACGAGCTTGCACTCTAGATTTTGGAGGGTCTTGGGAGAGTCACCTGCACTTAGTCGAGTTCTCATACAACAATAGTTATCAAGCCAGTATCCAGATGGCGCCATTTGAAGCACTATATGGTAAGAAGTACAGGTCACCGCTTACATGGAATGATATCGGGGAGAGGAAGATGTTAGGCCCAGAAATGATTGTTTAGACGGTTGAAGTGGTTAAGGGAATTAGAGAGCGACTTCGAGTTGTGCAGGACCGGCATCGTCATTGGGCGGACCAGCATTGTAGGCCGTTAGAGTTCTCTGTTGGAGACCACGTATTCTTGCGGATCTCACCTACTCGTGGGGTCATTAGATTTGGCGTTCGCGGGAAACTGAGTCCGCGGTACGTGGGCCTATTTGTTATCCTTGATCGGATAGGCAATATTGCTTATCGTTTATCCCTCCCACCTTCGTTACGAGAGGTGCATGACGTGTTTCATGTATCTCAATTACGTAGATATGTATCGGACCCAAGCCATATCCTCGATTATTCTGAGCTGGTTGTTGGTACCAACCTGTCTTACGAGGAACAGCCTGTGTCCATTTTGGACCGAAGAGAGAAGATACTCAAGAACCGAACAATTAGTCTTGTCCGTGTTGCTTGGGGTCATCACTCCTTGGAAGAGTCAACGTGGGAACGTGAGGATGATATCCGATCACGGTATCCACACCTATTTGACTCACAAGGTATATCTCTTTCTGTATACCTTGATTGTCCTGATTCTTCATGCTTATCACCTTATGGGTAGAGCTACTTGATATCGTGGATTGATGAATTTACATACATAGTACTTGCTTTTGATATGGTAAAAAATGATTGCTTGCTCACTAGAATTGCTTGTATTAGTTTAGCTCCGGTATTTCTACCTGCTTGGATTTGAAATTCCGAGGACGGAATTTTTCTAAGGAGGGTAGAGATGTCACTCTCCGTTCCCAGAATGCGTATTTTTATACATGTACAACTCATATATATTTATTTAGTAATTATCATGTATTATTCTGTATTTAAATTCTTTTAATTTTATATTAATTAATTTCCTGCAATTTTATTTCTGTACTTTACTTTCTGCATTTTACTTTCTGCTTTGGTTATTGGGTTCGGCCTAGGTTGGTTTTTCTCGGGTTCATGGTAGTTCACAGGAACCGAACCCCACCTACCACCACCCTTTCTATTTAAAGCCCCCATCCCCTTCTCTCTCCTCATAACTCTCCTTCACCATTACTTCTTCTTCTTCCTCACCACTTTCTCCACCCACCAATAGCAGGCAAGTACTTCTTGCTTCTTGCTTCCCACTTGGAGAACCATTTTTATGGTTCATTTGTCTTCCTCTCATGATCCTGAGAGAGTTTAGTACTTAGCATTTTTGATTTCTTTGGCTCGTTTCTTACAGATCTAAGTTGTTGTATTCTCGATTGTTCATGGGTTTTGATCTCCCAACCTGGCGTGTATTCTCGGTTGTCCATGGGTTCTGAACCATGGGAACCTCATTTCTGGCTTGGAACGAAGGTTCAGTCACGTACACGTCTTTACGTGTTAGCATGAATTTTTAGTCATGCACACGTTCTTACGTACGTACGTGAATTTTTAGTCATGCTCACGTTTTTACGTGCGTGCATGAATTTTTAGTCACACATACGTTCTTACGTACGTGCGTAAATTTTTAGTCACGCTCACGTCTTTACGTGCCAGCGTGACATTTGAGTTACGCACACGTCTTTGCATGCGTGCGTGAATTTCTTATCACTTTCCACGCTTATTTTTCTACGCTCACTTTTCACGCTCACGCTGTGCGTGCGTGAATTTCCCTTCACGCTCACGCTGTACGTGCCAACGTGAACCACTTTTCACGCTCACTCCTGCTAGACTTGGCGTGACTTATTGGTCTTAGCATAGACTTGTTGGCATGACTTGTTGGCCTTATCATAGACTTGTTGGCGTGACTTCCTGACCTGGGAGTTTCTATTTGTTCTATATTTATTCATTTAATGGTGGCATGATAGTTCTCCTATTATATCCTTATGCTTTTTGCATGAACTCGATAATCTTAGTATGTTAATGTTTTGATACATATGGTTGTGTAGAATATGCCTGTGTCTTGATTGGTTTATGAATACCCAGTAAGGCTGGAACTTAATCCTGAGAGTTATAGACTCGATCCCGTTTAATACTAATTGACTTTCATGCCTTGTCACCATTAATGACGATGGTTATCTTGACTAAAATTGATCATGCGTTCCTAGTTGGAACTAAGAGACTGGCTAGTCGTCTTATTGAATTGAATGAATGAGACACGTTCATGTAATGAACTATTGTAATCGATTAGCCGGTCCCGAATATTGACATACAGGCATGTGCAGGCTTCAATTTATTTATTTCTCTACAAAGCAGCATGTGTACTCTATGGTCAAGGCATGATTACTCCGTGGTTAGATTTGATTGTTGTATTACGCTATGTAAGACCTATAACCTAGTCGTACGTGTATCGTTGTAGAGTTGCGCATATCGTACCCCGTACGAAAGTACTCATTTGAATGACCATGATCCACGGCATGGGATTTCACTCAACGTAGAGACTATTAAGTTAAATAAAATAATGATTGCATGGAGAGAATGGATCCCCGAGTTCTTTCATGGCAGCCCTCTTGGGACTAGTAGTGCCCGACAGGCCGGCTGGTTCCCACAGATACTGTAAACCTGCCACACGGGCAGGGAGCGGTATCTGCTTTTATTATTATTGTATATTGTATATTGATGACGGGCGTCCCGCTGGGACTCGTCTAATTCATGATTGGCACAATTGATTGACTCGATAGACTAGCCTTGCTCGCACATAGTAAGAACTGAGGAATCCCTATTTGCATAATTCCAGGATAACTTGGGACTCACAATAGCAAGCCGTAGGAGTTGATTGGCCGTTCAAGATGATTTGTTTGTGTACTGTACCTACTCTATTGCCTAACTGAGATGATCAGAATGTCAGGGCATGACGGGCCAACTTCTGTCCTTGTTTGGTTGAGAGGTTGGTCCGAAGTGTCGTGATGTTATGTGAATCCTAGTGGAAAGTAGAGATATATTATTATATTCTCTTACTTACTGGTTTAATCCTTCATATCGTGCTTTCTTGTGGTACTTGCTATTAGAGGTCTAACCTCTCTGGTTTTGCATGGCCAGATTTAGAGCCGGTTCTCGAGGACTCAGCTTACTTCCACCTCCACGATGGTCAATACTAGAGGAATGATCGCAGAAGGACTCGAGTGGGTTCCTTACTTCACCACTCATTTTGTTATTTACTTCATACTTAGCCGTTTGGCACCGACATGTTAGTCGGATTGTCTTGCACTTACTTTTACATAATTGTAATTAAGTCAGACTGCAGCTGATAACAATTGTGTATATATTACTATACCATCTGGCTATGTTTTGTAAAGCCAGATCTCCAGAATATTTTGACTGAGCGTTTGGGACGCCTTACTGCTTTATCTTACATGTTCTCTATTTCTGTTTTTTGTTTGAACGATTGAGACAATAGATGTGAAGTGACCATAGTAAGACTTTCATGTAGTATGCACCCCTCGTCTGGTTAGACAGTATTGATCGTATTATACGGTATTCATCTACCCGTAATACGTAGCTGGCTGAGTCATTCCCTCGCTCTCCAGTATTCTGGTTCTGGGGCGTGACACTAACCCAGCTAATGTCCGCGATGGCTTGACATTGCCAGTGGCCTTCACACCCTTTTACGGCTTAACAAATGCACGTGACACGGGATGAATATGATAGTTGCTTAATGTTATATAATTTCATATGCTTGCCTCAAAACATGTTAACATGCAAATCGAGCAGGACGGTTAGAAAGATCACAAAAATAGCTAGCTAACATGTTTATAAAACTTCTTGAATCAAATACAGAGCTTTGATTTTAATTAGCCATTCGGCAGTACATGTGCTCGTACTGATCCTCGCTTTTTGTAGGTCCTGTGAATCAGGAAGGATGCGCCAACTAGCTCGGCGGCGCTCGTAATTTTGAAGCTTCGGCCGCGCGTTGAAGACTTGTCCCTGCGACTCCACTTTTGAAGGCTCTCGACAGTCCAAGAAAGATGGCTCAGCGTCCCTCCATTTATGGTCACTGGAGTACATTTGTTGTATATTGAAGGATGTGTGCAATGTATAGAACGACTATCTCATCGGCACTCTTTTGTAATTGAGTCATGTTGTAGCCCGCACGGCATGAGTCATGTACTGGAGTCTGTAAAAGATGTTCATTATCAATAAAGATCAAAGTTTCCTTTACTTAATATATGATTCAATTTGTCTGCATACTCTCTTATATCTCATGTCTCGGATTACCTTATGACTATGCCTTGTGCCATCGCAAATTAGGTTCGCACGGTATCACGTCCGGGGGACGACTATCGATTCGACGAAATTGGGGCATGACATAATGGTATCAGAGCATGGCTTTACGTCCTTAGCCTCCAGTGTCGAGTTTCTAGTCTCCAACCGTTGACCTCGTGTCGATGAGATGAGTTGTTCCATACGCTGAACCCAGGACATTTTTGAAACTAACGAGAGTTGCCTTCCTTTTCTCTACAGTTACGGGAGCTCAGGCAGAGGACGAGATGAGCGCTTCCAGCGGCTCGAGTAGTTCTAGACCCGAGCATTCCGTCAACCCAACGTGGATGACGCCTACCATAGCCGGATCTTCCAGCGACCCGATGCAACGGATGCTGCAGACGCTCGAAATGCAGCAACATCAAAATGAGCTCCATCGCCAGCAGGCAGAGGCTCACCACACCCAATTCGAGAATCAGTTCGAGGCTCAATTCAAGCTGCAGCAGCAGCAGCTGAATACACTCCAACAAATTGTACAATCGGTCGTGGTCAACAATAATTCAACGATGACGCCTGCCGTGACCGAGCCTGCAGTTCGATCCAATGAAGCAGAACCGAAGGCGCCCGTGCTCTCACCTGCGGTACCGAGAAGTTCTAACTTCGACGTATCAAAATTCACAAAAAGATGCCGTACTTCCTTCAATGGCACAGAAGATCCCTCAGTGGTGATCGACTGGTTGGAGGAGCTGGAAGACAAGTTCGAGCTTCTGGGTGTCGAAGACTCGAAGAAAGTCGCGTTTGCTCAACTTCTACTTCGAATGAACGCGCACGATTGGTGGGCTGTGCAGAAGCGGACTATTCGACATGAAGATGAGACGGCGACGATCTCCTAAGCTACATTCAGAAATACGTTTGAGACCGAATATCTTTTCGCAGCCGTGCGACAGGAAAAAGAAAACAAGTTTTTGCAGTTGAGGCAAGGGAATATAACTGTATGACAATATGTGGCCGAATTCAACAAACTGGCCAAATTTGCTGGAGCCTATCTACCTACCACTGTAAGTCGAGCTCGACGATTCGAAGTGGGCCTGCGCTTCACTCACGTTTCGGTGCCTGAATACAAAACTATGGGCAAGGCACTTGACCATGCCCTCCGTTTGGAGTCCGAGTATCCTCCTGCTACTACTGGCGCTGTTCACTTTAATAACAAATGCCAAAGTAATGCGGGAGGCAACAACGCACACAAATGTCAAAACTGCGACAACGGAGGCGGCAACCAGACGAAGGATTGAGTAGTCTGCAACTTCTGCCACAAAAGAGGGGCAAATGGCCAACGAGTGCCGATTGAAGAATGGTACATGCTTTGGGTGCGGCCGAATGGACATCGCATGCAACTGTCCGGACAAGCCAAACTAGCGCCCCCAACAACAACATCAGAACCGAGGCCAAGTACCTCGGGCTCCATCTACCGCACAACAGAATGGCCAAGACTGTCGCCCCAACGCTCAGGGACGCGTCTATGCCATAACTCGAGACAAAGCGTTTGCGTCTGATACAGTCGTGACAGGTATACTGCAATTCAATACTTAATCTGCTCGTGTATTGTTTGATTCAGGTGCCACGTATAGTTTTATATCGGTGGACTTCACCGCCGAACACAAATTTTCCCTGACATCGCTGGGTCTCGATCTTACCGTTAACGTACCGTCGGGCATGCCACTGCTTGTAAATTTAGTCTACGGAGACGGAATCATCTGTATAGGTGGTCAAAAGATCAGTCTTGATGCGATAGTTCTAGATATTAAGGACTACGACATCGTTCTGGGGATGGATTGGCTCGGTCCGTGCAACGCAACTATAGACTGTGCTGAAAAGAGGATCACATTCCGTATACCTGGAGTGCCTGAATTTCGCTACTCGTGTGGTAAGGCATCGCCAACCTGCATGGTGATCTTTGTAATATTTGTATGACGGATGCTGCATTTCGGGTACGAAGGCTATCTAGCTTCCGTTCGAGACATGCGACAGGATGGTGCAAACGCGGGTCAGACCGACGTTGTGGCAGAATTCCCAGATGTATTCTCGGATGAGTTGCCCGGCATGCTGCCCGATCGAGAGATTGAGTTCACTATCAATACACTCTTCGATACCCGACCGATCTCGAAAGACCCATACAGAATGGCCCCTGCAAAGCCTAAAGAACTCAAAGTACAGTTGCAAGAGTTACTCGACAAGGGATTCATTCGATCCAGCGTCTCGCCATGGGGAGCGCCCGTGCTATTCGTCAGAAATATGGATGGCTTATTATGTCTTTATATCTATTACTACGAGCTGGATAAAGCCACCGTTCGGAACAAATATCCTCTGCCCCGCATAGACGATCTGTTTGATCAGCTGCAAGGAGCTACGGTGTTCTTTAAAATTGATCTGCGCTCAGGTTACCATCAACTCATGATCAAGCCAGACGATGTGCCGAAGTCTGCCTTTCGCACTCGATACGGCCATTACGAATTCCTGGTAATATCGTTCGACCTAACGAACGCCCCTGCTGCTTTCATGGATTTGATGAATTGGGTGTTTCGACCATTCCTCGATAAGTTCGTAGTAGTCTTTATCGACGATATACTCGTCTACTCAAAGAATAGGCAGCAACACACTGAGCATCTACGGATCGTGCTTCAGACCCTCTGAGAAAATCAGTTGTATGTGAAACGAAGCAAATATGAATTTTGGCTGAGTAGCGTCGCATTCCTCTGACACATCATTTCAGTTGAAGGCATTACGGTCGACCCAAAGAAAGTTGAAGCAGTTGTCGATTGGAAGCGGCTAACTTCCGTCGGTGAGATTCGAAGTTTCCTTGGCTTAGCGGGATACTATCGACGCTTTATGAAAGACTTTGCGAAGATCGCATCGCCTCTGACTCGCCTCACCCAGAAAGCAGTCACATTTGAATGGTCAAACGACTGCAAGGCTTCATTCTAAGAGTTAAAGCAACGACTCTTCTCGGCCCCGATACTCGCACTTCTAGAAGGGACTGAGGGTTTCCACATATTCAGCGATGCGTCTGGTCAGGGCTTGGGGTGTGTGCTGATGCAGCTGAACAAGGTGATATCTTTTGCTTTTCGACAGCTAAAGCCGCACGAGAAGAACTACCCTACTCATGACCTGGAGTTAGCAGCGATTGTGTTCGCGTTGAAATTGTCGCGTCACTATCTTTATGGCGTAGCGTGCATGATCTATACCGATCACAAGAGCCTCAAGTATCTATTCACGCAGAAGGAACTGAACTTGCGGCAAAGGCGTTGGCTTGAACTGATCAAGGATTACGACTTGACTATTGACTATAAGCCGGGAAAGGAAAATGTTGTGGCGGACGCTCTGAGTCGAAAATATATTGCCTCGCTATCTATCGACGACAGACTGCTACGCAACCTAGAAGAGATGGGCATTGAACTCCGAGTCCGATTCAGAAATGTGTAGTTGGCAAAGTTGCAGTTAGAGCCGAGTTTGCAAGAAAAGATCAAGACCACTCAAAAGGACGATTCGTACCTGAAGAAGATGCGAGAGCTAATCTCGACGGGTAGAACGACCGACCTTGTGGAAGATGAAACCGGCATGCTTCGATTGAAGGGTAGGCTATGCATTTCGGATGATTCAGAACTTAAAAAGGAAATATTGTCGGAGGCGCACTATGCGAAGTACACCTTGCATCCCGGTAGCACAAAGATGTACAAGGACCTCCACACAAATTTCTGGGGGCACGAAATAAAAAAGATGTGGCACTTTTTGTGTCGCAATGCATGGCATGTCAGCAGGTGAAAGCTGAGCACCAGAGACCAGACGGGAAGATGCAGAATCTGGCGATTCCGGAACGGAAGTGGCAGCATGTGTGCATGAATTTTATTGTTGGTCTACCGAAGACGCCGTAGGGAAATGATGCCATCTGGGTCATCGTCGATCGACTAACCAAGTCAGCGCACTTCATTGCCATCAAAATTACTTGGAGCATTGATCGCCTGGCATTAAATTATTGAAAAGGTAATTTTAATGTTATTTCAAATTAATGTTTAAATAATTATTGTGATTTTTGAAATTATTATTATTTTAATTTATAAAAAGATATTTTGAATTTATTCGTTGCAATTTAAATGGTGATTAGATTTTTATTTGATTTGATTTAAAGATAGGACTTATCTACAGTTAAGTTGGATTTGGATTTATCTAGATTCAAATTGGATTTTGTATTTGATTAAATTGGTTTGAAAGTGATTTAATTTAAATAGTGAATTATCAATGGGGGATTTAAATTTTCCTAGTCTATATCTATTTAGGAGTCTCCACCTCCTATATTAGGATAGGCGCCTTGCTCTTGTTCGACGTAACAAAAGATTGAACGAACTTTTTGCTTTATGGAACGTATATGGTATCCGTATACAAAAAAAGAAGTCCTAAACAGGATATTCTAATTACAGGGAGAAGAGGTTTCTGAAAAAGTGTGACGATGGAGATCGAGCGCTGCAGCGGCTCCATTACTCCGTTGACGATCTGACAACGAATCAACCTTGCTATTGCTCTCTGGCGCCATTGATGGGACTCTGAGGTCACCGATCAAGAGGCTGTCTGGATGAGGATATCCGTTGAAGATGGTTGGTTGATTGGTTCTTTGGTTGCTTGGTGGATGAGAGTGGTCAACTCTTCGTGGATAGAGATTGCTGATCCTTTGAAGATTATCGATTGTCAATATTTTCTCTGTCTTTTTATTGATGCTTTGCTGGAAGAAGAACTCATTCTATTTATAGAGAACCGAGCACATATGTAATGTGCATTAGGGTTCCTGAGATATAAAAGAATCTGCCGTTATTGTATGACGGGCTTTTGCGGTGCTGACACATGGCGGACATCGAGATCCCCTCAAACGAGATCTTTGGTGGTTATAAACATAACCGAAGGAGGTGACACATGGCGCATGCTGATTTGCTTGCTCGGATACAGCCGAGTAGATCTCAGAATTTCATCATAGATTTAGAGTCTAATTAATCCTCATCTAATATTTAAATCAATCTGATATGATATCAATCATGATTTAATCCCAATCTTCTCTGAAAGAGGTAGTTTAAACAAACCAATTGGGGTGGACCCATGCTTCCTTCGCCTCTGGTGAGGACTAAGTGTTGTTGTTCTTCTGGACGACGAGTAGACCGTGCTTCTGTAGACGATGGAACCTCTGTGCTTTCAGGCGATGAGTGAACTTGGCTTCAATGACGACGAGACTTCTGTGCATATAGAGCAACTTATAAAGCTGTATTTCAGGCTACCGGAGTCACTATGCTGTAGGCGACAAGTAGGCTTGTGCTTCAGGTTGGCGAGGTTACCGTGCTTTTGGAGCACAGGCTGACTTGTATTGGTTGCGATAGGAGTTCCCAAGTCTCTTGTCGAGAAGTGACTTAAGCTTCTGATCCGGAGCAGACGACTGCGTCGTAGGAATGGAGATGGAGTGAGCATGTCACCATCCTACGCCTCATGCGGACGCAAGTAAGTAGCTGAGCCTCTGAATGGTGGAGGCGTTGGCTGCGGAGGGAAGGGTATGACACCCTTGCGTGTCTAAGATTGGCGCAGGCAAGTAGCTGCGCCTCTAGAGTGAAGACACTGGCTTCTGAAGTAAAAGAAGGGGAGGGGGCCTACCACCATCTTGTTTCAGAGGTTGGCATAGGCGGGTAGATGCACCTCTAGCTTGAAGGCTTCTGAAGCAAAAAGTAATAAATATCCGCTCTTTTAAAAGAGTTTTCCTCTTGTCTCTGTCGAATCTGTACTAGATCCTTTATAGAAGAACATAATTACTCTCTTATGTATAGTCCTGATGTGCCTGTACTAAACTTTGGTGGACATGACAATAAAGGGACTTCTCTCCATATCTTCCGTTTTGTCTTCTTAGCACTGAGCCTCAGTCTTTTGCGTCTTCTGCGCTTTAGTGAGGAGATGTCTTCAGCTGAGATTTTTCATGCTTCTACAGCTCTTTTTTATGAATTTTATAAGACAATAATTTCCACCACCATGACCGTACATCGTGTCTGTGTCCATTTCCTTCCCGTGTCAGCCGTGACGGCGCCCGGTCCGATATCGAGTGTCTTTTCAATATGTCAAACTTCGATACAAATACATCAATCCCCTCCATGTCTGACATGCCAGACACAATCCCTGATACAAAAATCCTGAAGCCTAAGCCTACGCCACCACCATGGCAGTCCCCATCTCCCTACTACCGCTACTGCCAACCACGGCTACTGGCACCCGACCCCTAACTCCACCCGGCCAGTAACTCCAAACTCCGACCATCGCCACCAGTGGCCACTGCCACCACCGACGACTGGCCTTTCCCGACCACCTGACCGACCAAACCCAACCCCCATCGTTACCACCACAACCAACTACTCCCCGTCGAAGCTCTGTCTCGAACCATCGCTCAACCTGACCCTATCTTCTCCGCCAGACTTCACCCATGGCCACCCATCGGATAACCTCTTTGACCGCCAACTACCATCGACCCCCGTCGTGACCACCTACCACTACACCCCCCAAAACACCACTGCCCCGGCCAGCCACACAAAATCCTGACTGCCAACCTCATCCTACCGCCATCACCACCCCCTATTCCCGGCTAAACCTCCACACCACCACCGACAGCAAAATCCCACCACCGCCATCACCAAAATTTCATCACCCCCAAAACAAAAACAAACAAACAAACCCACCACCGCCATACTCACCTCCACCGTGCCTGGCCGCACCGACGACCTCGTCCACGCGCCCGCCCCTCGAAAACTGCATGGCACCCTCGCCAACGGTCAGTCGAGCACGCCGTGCCGTCCTGGCTTTGCAGCCACCATCTCCACTTGACCACGCCTTTGACTCCTTATACGCGACCTTCCGTCCTGGCCTCCGCCTCGAGCACCGCGCTCCGCCCGCACTAGACAGCCACCGGTGAGTCCCCAGCCCCTTCATCCTCTTCCCCAACTCTTTCTCTCCCTCCCCGCTCTCCCTCTCCCCACCTCTTCTCTCCTCACTCTCGTTTTCTTCTTCTTCTCACCTATACCCATCTTTCTCTTTCCTCTCACAAAATCTTCTTTTCCTTTTATTTTCTCACTAATCAAAGAAAAGGGGATAGATGTGCAATTATTACTGATTCTTTTACTATTAAATTTTTTGTGTTTTATTATTAACAGTATTTAAATTTTATGTATTTCAATATTTATTATCCTAAGTACTACATCTGCTAGAGCAAAAGTATGTGTAGTAATTATTAATAACTATTAATAATATTATTACTATTAATATTATATTTTTTATACTATTATCAGTACATTATTTTAGTTTATGATTGCTATCAGTTAATTTTTTTGTATTTTTATATATACTTATTGTTATGATTATTATTATTAAAATTATTATTTTTAAGAATTATATATTATTATTTTAAACTATATGTATAGTGTAGAATGGATAAGACTATCTAGGTAATTTCAAATTTTGGGTTTTATCCTAAAACAGTTTTCTTTACATTTTATATATTCATCAATATATTTCTTGACTAATAAGAATATAGTTCTCTACTAAAAAAACTTATTTTCACAAACCTAGAGGTTTTAGCCCAAATAATTTTATATACTTCCAAAACATTTAATTAAAATATTTTGATTATGTGTGTGTGTGTGTGTGTGTGTGTGTGTGTGTGTGTGTGTGTGTGTGTGTGTGTGTGTGTGTGTATTGTGCGTAGACTACGTCTATTTTCAAAATAAGTTTATAAACCCTAAATAGTTATTTGATTATTACCTATTTTAAAGTATAGATTTTTACCTAAAAACTTATCCTGACACCCTTAGAGTTTTTGTCCTAAAACAACTTTCAATTGTTTAAAGTATTTATTGGAAAGCATATTTTGGCTAATAAAAAAGTATTTTTCTAGTATTATAAATAGTTTTCAAAAATTGTATATATATTATTTATCCAATTTGCTTCGATTATCCTCCTATCCATGACTAATCCCATTATTCATATTTCCTCGCCAATTCTGTACATCCTTCTATTGACCCGAGCTAAATTAATTATTTTGGACCCGATGGGACAGTCCGTGCCACCATCGGAGGGCGTCATGCGTAGTTGTAACACCGAAGTCATAATCTGTGCCACCTTGATCATCGCACCACACAGGCGTCACACCAGGCAAGATACCTTGCCATTTACTGTCTATTTACTTTAGGTCATATTTTGTATGCATTTATTTGTTATTTATTTTCTTCAAAATAAACTGTGATACATTGTCATAATTAGATAAAATTATACGATTTTGTTCTATTTCCTGTTACTTATTATTTTATACACATTAAACTTAGAGTTAGGGGACCACCCTTTTGTTGTGTTGTATTCATTGGCCCTGACACATTTATACCACAAAGTTGTGAGTCACATACAGAACAAGGACATGCGTAGCTGGCTGGCCACCGGTACGTATAAGTCGTACAATAGGAATTAACCGATAATAGTATTGCGTGATTAGTTTGACTTAGCGGTTATAGAGGTTATGTGTTGTGAAGACAACATATAGGCATGGGGTGGGAAGGACATTTCCTTAGTGTATGGGATACTATGCACATTACCCTTGTGACCGTACGCTCCGTCGGAGCTGCGGGTTGACGACCCTTTTATTTTATTGCTGGTTACTGACGTTCGAGGAATGGTTATGCCTTGAGACCCTTGGTCCCCCCAAGTGGGGACTGTGCCGATCCTATTTTAGCCAAGAAGCCCATGCGTTGGAGGTTTGTTCTTAAATTACATTCACTTGGAATGGTTAAGCTACCTTATCCGTTAGGTATAGGTACTTTTGGTTTGTGTAATTATACCTGATCGCGGCTTGGAACAGTAAATTGTCGTGGACTTGTTTGCCACACCTTGTCCTTGTTTGGTTGTAGGTGTGGTTTACTGCTTCGATGAGAAGGTACTGAACCTTGTTGTGGTCCGAATAATATATTAGATTTATGGCTTGGAAAGATACTTCATGTGAATTCGGATGCCATCTCCTATCCTTGTTTGGTTGGGGGGATGGTACGCTAATTCCCGGGTGGAGTATTGGACCATGTTATGATCTGATTTAACTTATTATTGAGCAGTTTATATTCAGTATTATGACATGTTATTCCTGTATCTTGTTACGTCCGTCTGAGGACCTGGTGATTTCTCCAGGTATGTGTTTCTTATCTTTTTACAGGTATTCTTGCCAAGGCCGTGATCTTCTCTATACCTTCGAAGATGACTTGCTATTGGATCATCCTTCGCTGCGCTTGACAAATTCTTTTATTTGTATTATTTTTCCTCATTAAATAGTTGATAATGGTTTGTCTCCGCCCAACATCTTGTACAATGACAATTCATATTTGATTTATGATATTTTTATTCTTTGATTTTGTGGATGAGATTAGTTGTCATGGTTATATTGTATTTTATAGCTTACATATTTATTATACGGCTGGCATGTCTAACTAACTAGTCCTACGTATTTTAGGACTGGGGTGTTACAATCGATCTTGACATCGTCGACGTATCATGTAAAATACAATAATCGGGCGTGCCTATTGTTCTTTAGAAACATGTCCTGTTGCAAGAATGTGATGCTCGGCATGTTCTCTATTATATTGTGACACTGAGGGCACGCAGCAGGATCTTCTTCCGGTTGTTGTATCTATCCTAAGTATGACTCGGCATACTGCAATACCTCACTGAGAGCCTCTTGAGTCTTTTTGGAGACGAAGGAGGTCGAACAATAATAGCTTGGCCAAAGTGTTGGCTAATTCAGCCAGGAAGTCAAAGTTATAAGGCCTATCGAGCCCCACTGCAGCTTCTTTTCTGAAGGATTTGTCAAAATTCCCCCACTTTCTATTTCTGCTTATCCGTTGTTGGCTGTTGGGATGAGCCAGGTTCGGACGAGCTGGGGTTGGTGGATGTCAAAGTCGGCAATTCCACTTTTCCAAGGGCATGGTCATAGTTACGTACGTAATCTAGACCTGTCCTGGTTCCTTCCACCCTTTCTTCGTCGGGTGCGAAAGAGATCGTATTGCAGGATTAGACCTTCTTTGCTTTGATTTTAATGGCAGGACATGCGACAGGCCAGGTCAAATCATCCGTAAGGTTCGGGTATACCCATATAACTTCTTCTCGAGGTGTTTTGAGGGGTACCATCCCTGATGTTCGAGCAGCTGGTAGGTTAATGACCTCTATAGTTATTTTTAGGATCGGGACGACCCCATCTTGTGCCTCCGTTGGCATAAAATTACCGAATTGGAGGGTTACCATATTAGCAGAGACCACCTTCTCTTCAAAGTCCAATGAGAGGACGTTGGTGTCGACAAGTCTCTGTATGTGGCTCTTCAAGATATAGCAATCCTGAGTCGCGTGGTGGACGTACTGATGATAATGACAATACTTGGGATCATCTACCTTGTCTACATCGTCAGGACGCCTGGGAGGGGGAAGTTGGAGTTTTTTACCCTCGAGGAGCACATTGAGCAGCTGCAGTGCGTCTTCATCTTTTAAAGAGTAATTCTCTTTTTGTAAGGGATCTTTCGGGCTTCTTAGCAGGAGTCACACCACGACTGGGGCTCGCGATTATAACCTACTTTGCTTCAAACTCCCGGTCATTGTTGTAAGAAGTCCCGGAAGATCTTCTATCTTTCTCATTCGGAAAGCTCATTCCCAGCAAATGAGCCTCCTTAGCTTTCCTTTCAGCATCATCGGCGTTGATAATGAACGCAGCCTTGTCTGTGTGACAAAAAGAACTCGTCTAAAGTTTTCGTCATAGGAGTCAAGCCTTTCTTTGTCTGTCAAGACTGATTCAGGAATGCCAGGCGATAATCTCAGTACAGCTTGCTGAAACCATTTTATGTAGTCCCGGGTAGACTCCTTATCCTTTTGAGTGGTGTCCAATAAAGTGGACATTGTCATGTTCATTCATGGTTCATAAAATTCAAATAGGAACAGATACGGAAGGTCGTCAAAGTT
>JANAVB010001692.1:35000-134587 GCA_029216955.1 Iris pallida | reverse complement strand
TTGTCCTCTTTAGGCAAAGATTACAGTAACCACGAAAAGATTCGCAAACTCCTGCGAGCTCTCACCAAGAACTAGATTCCAAAGGCTACAGCTATCATTGAAGGAAACGACCTCACCACAATGTCACTTGAAGTACTCACGGGTAAACTACTCACTCATGAACTGGAGCTACAAGATTTTGAAGAGCCTGTTCCAAAGGAGAAGACTATCGCCCTCAAGGCTAGCACAGAAAAGCTGCTGAAGATGACTCAGACAGCAGTGGATCTGACGCTGAAGATCAAGCTCTCCTAGCAAGGAAGTTCAAAAGATTCATGAGACATGAGAAGAGAGTCAAAGAGAACAACAGCAACAACTGGTATCAAGAAGATGCTGTCTGCTATGGCTGTAAGAAGAAGGGACATATGAAGAAGGACTGTCCCATCAACTCATCATCGAGCAAGAAGAACAACAGGTATGAAAAAGGCAACCTGAAAAGATCAACGTCTCGGAAATATGCCAACACCAGCATATGGCATGAGAGTGAAGCTAGCGACTCAGAAGATGAACATTCAGAGGACGCTGCAAACATCTGCTTCATGGCAATCGATCAGGTACCTACTGAACCTGTAGAAACATATGATGACTTCACCTTTGAGCAATTAGGAGATGCCTTCAGTGACCTGATGCTTGACTACAGGAAACTGCATAGTAAATATCAGACCGCTAAGAAGGTACTCAAAGAGTACAAAGGAGAAATAGGAAGACTTACGACCTACTAGCTGAGGTTAGAGCTAATGTTAGTGAGTCTGGTGAGCTTTCCTCTATAAAGCTCTTATTACACGAGACTAAATAGTCATCCGAAGAGAAAGACAAGATTATAGACCAATTGAGAGAAGATCTTTCTAGAGAAAGAAAAGTCTTCAATCTGCACAAATCAGAATGGAATCACTCACTTCTGATTATACTAAGTTATATGACACTTCCAAAAGGTTGGAAATTAGGTTAGGAAAATAGCCTGAGCCTGCTGCTTCCTATCCTAACACGTGTCACTTACCGAGAATTCGGAACATTCCCAAGCCAAACACTGTCAGACCAAACCATATAAAACCTTTACCCCAAAAGGTTAAGCCCAAACATGATCATAGGTATGCATTCTTCTATACTAGAAAACCCAAACCTACCAACCATGCACACCACTCAGCTTTCAACACTCGACATGCACAATGTCATTATTGTGGCCTCATTAGTCATATCATCTGCATATAGAATGAGAAAGCTTGTAGATTTAAATGTTTATGCTTGGATACCTAAAGCTAACAATTCAGGACCCTACAAGAAATGGGTACCAAAGGTTTCATCTGCAAACTGTTTTGTAGGTGGAACACCCTTCACATGCTAGAAGCAAATGGATCCTCGACAGCGGTTGCTCACGGCATATGACCGGTGACGCTACCCTATTTGCAACACTGTCGAAGAAGAAGAAGGAAGGTTATGTTTCCTTCGGTAATAATTTGAAAGGGTATTATTGGTATCGGTGATGTTGGTAAGTCTCCCTATCCAGTGATTAAAGATGTCTGTCTGGTTACCGAGTTGAAACATAATCTGCTCAGCATAAGTCATCTAGCTGATCATGGTTATGGTATCAACTTTGGCAAAGACAAATGTACTATAGTTGATAGCTCAACTGGTAGTACTATCTTTGAAGGAATCAGGGAAGACAATATATATGTTTTCTATCTGCTGGAAGAAGTAACATTTCAGGTAGATGCTTAATGGCCAAAAGTGATGAGAGTCATCTATGGCACATGAGACTCGGTCATGCAAACATGGATACAATTTCAAGATTATCCACAAAGAAGATAGTACGCGGTTTACCAGACATAACATTCAAGAAGGATTCGATATACAGCCAATGTGAAAAGAACAAGGCTACCAGATCCACATTCAAGTCTGTAAATGCAGTATGTACTACTAGACATCTACAATTGCTACATATGGATTTATTCGGTCCTAGCAGAGTTGCTAGCCTCGGAGGTAAATTATATGCATTTGTTATTGTAGATGATTTTTCTAGATACACGTGGGTATATTTCTTGACACGCAAGAATGACGCATTATCCGAATTTGTCGCCTTTTGCAAGAAAGTACAAAATGAAAAATGTTACATGATCACTCGAATTAGAAGCGATCATGGAGACGAATTCGAGAATGCTGATTTTGAGCAATTTTGTGACACACACGGTTTCATACACGAGTTCTCCTGCCCTAGAACTCCACAACAAAATGGAGTTGTGGAACGTAAGAACAGAACTCTAACCGAAATGGCCAGAGTGATGTTAAATCAATTTAGCCTACCCAAATACTTCCGGGCTGAAGCTGTCAATACAGCTTGCTTTGTGCTCAATAGAGTTCTAATTCGACCCAAATCGAAGAAGACTCCATTTGAGTTATGGTTTGATAGAATTCCTTCAGTTTCATACTTTAAGATTTTTGGCTGTAAGTGCTTTATTCTTAATACTAAAGACAACTTGGGAAAGTTTGACGAAAAGGCCGATGAAGGTATATTTCTAGGTTATGCGGCCAAGAGCAAAGGGTACAGAGTCTTCAACAAACGTACCATGATCATCGAAGAATCAATCAACGTCACTTTTGATGAAATAAACCAAAAACTCACGATGATAGTGATGAAGATCTGCCTACATCAAGTTCAACATCAGCTGAACCTGAACCAAGCTCTGCACTAGCTGAACCCCCTAGAGGAGATCCAGGAACCAGCTACCTACAGAGTCTACCGAAGAGGTTAAAATTCACAGCTGATCATCCATAAGATTTGGTAATTGGTGACATTACCAAAGGAGTAAGTACTCGATCATCCAGTAGAGATATTGTTTCTAGTGTTGCATTTATTTCACAGCTAGAACTTAAATTATTGATGAAGCATGTAGTGATAGTTTCTGGATAGATGCCATGCAAGAGGAATTGAACCAATTCGAACGGAATCAAGTTTGGGAACTTGTTCCCAAGCCTATTGATCATCCGGTCATTAGCACCCGTTGGGTATTCCGAAACAAACTAAATGAGGATGGTTTAGTAACTCGTAACAAGGCTCGACTCGTAGCTCAAGGATACAATCAAGAAGAGGGTATCGGCTTGATGAGACTTATGCCCCAGTTGCGAGATTAGAATCCATTCGAATGTTATGTGCATTTGCATGTTTTCATGATTTCAAACTTTTTCAAATGGATGTAAAAAGTGCTTTTCTAAATGGCTTTATAAAAGAAGAAGTTTTTGTAGCACAACCTCCGGGTTTCACGGATTTCAAAAATCCTGACCATGTTTTCAAGTTGAAGAAAGCCTTATATGGTTTGAAACAAGCCCCTCGTGCTTGGTATGACCGTCTAAGCTCTTTTCTACTTGACAACGGTTTTTCAAAAGGAAAGGTTGACACTACACTATTTATTAAATCTTTTAATGGCAAGCTGCTTTTAATTCAAATCTATGTTGATGATATCATATTTGGATCTACTGATGAATCTTTTTATCAAGAATTTTCTAAGTGTATGCAGAATGAGTTTGAGATGAGCATGATGGGAGAGCTGAAGTTCTTTCTCGGATTGTAAATCAAACAAACCGACAATGGGACGTTCATTAATCAAGCCAAGTACACAAAAGATTTGCTAAAGAAGTTTGATCTGGACAATGTCAAACCTATTGGCACTCCGATGGCAACTTCAACAAAGCTTGATTCTGACGAACAAGGCAAGCCAGTCGACACACGTAAGTATCGAGGTATGATTGGTAGTTTACTTTACTTAACTGCTAGTCGTCCAGATATAATGTTTAGTGTTTGCCTGTGTGCACGTTTTCAAGCTAACCCAAAGGAATCACATCTGACCGCAGTTAAGCGTATCTTTCGATACCTTAAGGGCACTTCTTCTGTCGGCTTGTGGTATCCCAAAACTAAATCCTTTGACCTTATTGGTTTCGGATGCAGATTTTGCTGGATGCAAGGTTGATAGAAAAAGTACTAGCGGTACATGTCATTTCTTAGGCAAGGCTCTAGTCTCTTGGTTTAGTAAAAAGCAAAATTCTGTAGCCTTATCAACAACAGAGGCTGAGTATATCGCCGCAGGACGTTGTTGCGCTCAGATTTTGTGGATGAAACAAACCCTAGAAGACTTTGATTTATTTTTCACAAATATTTCCATTTTCTGTGATAACACGAGCACCATTAATTTGACTAAGAATCCTGTATGTCATTCTCGTACTAAACATATCGAGATTAGACATCATTTTCTTAGAGATCATCATCAAAATGGAGATATAAACCTTGTGTACATAGATACTGAAAATCAATTAGCTGACATCTTCACTAAACCTCTAGCGAAAGATCGTTTCAATTATTTACGTCGAGAATTAGGAATTTTGGACGTCAATAATATTAATTAATTTTATTTTATGATATATATCATTATGCAAAAACTGTGTTAGAGACAAGCTAATAAAGAGTCTGTCTGTCACACAACTACGGTTGAAGCGAAGCGGTACTTAAGAGTTCCCCGGTGAACCTCCGCCAGCTGAGACAGTACTCCTACAGCTAATCTGAGACAGTCGTGTGTAACGACATTTAATTCATAAAATATCATTAATTATGTTATTTGAAGGCTAAAATAACTAATCTTTGAATTAAATATTTGAAATGAGCCAAGCTGGTCATCATGTTGATGATGATAGTGATGATGAGATCTGATTTGATTATTAGTGATATTCTATTGTATACTTGGAAATGCTCCGACATTCCAAGTTTTTATCATTTTCTTTTTATCAGTACTTTGTAGTTTGCTATCATACTTTTTATCTTCATGGACATGTTTTTGATGTTTCATTTATGACATCTCAGTTTATTTCAGCATTTTGTTTAAGCACTATCTCTTTATACTGCTTTTCCATTTTAAACTGCCTGTGAAATAGCATGCCTGAGATTTTTTTATGTTTTTGAAGCAATACATGCCTGTTGATAATTTGTAGAAACATTACATGCCTGTGATGCTATATCTCTAATTCTTATACTATATTTCTTTTATTTGTTTTCTCGCTATTTGTTACTTATGTATTGATTGCGGGGGAGTCTTCTGCATTTAATGCGGGGGAGCCTTCTCTTGTGCAATTATTTTGCTAAGTGACAAAGGGGGAGAAAATTAAAAATGATCTAACATTTTTTTTGAGTTAAATACAGGTTATGAACAATTTCTACTTTATGATTTTTTTAATGTTATATCATAGTTTGTCAATTATCAAAATGGAGGAGATTGTTGGCCCATTGGTCATATGGTCAACCTGATTTTAATAATTGATCAAAACTCTGTCTGGATATACGAAGCTTGTTGGGACATCTCAGCTTCTTGGACATAAGCAAGATTGGATATTCACTCCGTTCAAGACTGAAGATCTGTTTGCCTACTTGAGTCTGTACTTCCTATGCAATGTAATTTTTTACTTTATTTGAGTCTAGGAATACGTTGTACACCGAGTCGTACTGGCAAATAGGCTATCCCCAAAATAGTTCAAAATGTTTTTAAAATGACCTATCAAAATGTTTACAAAAAGGTTTTCAAAAAGGTTTTCAAAAATCACCAAAAATCTATTTTAAAACCCTAACCTAACCCTGACAGAACTCGGCCAGAGTTCGGCCAGAGTTCGGTTGGTGGCCGTTTGATTTTTGAATTCTCTGGAACTTGGTCCTCCTGCAGTTGCGGATTTGACCGAGATTTGCTCATCGAGTTCTGCGAATTCTGCCCGAATTCTGCCCGAATTCTGACAGAGTTCTCCCTTTGGAATTCCTATAAATAGAGAAGGATTTCGATCATCTCAATTCACTCATTCACTTTCAATCTTCTCTCTATCTAAAAAGCTTTCTGCCTTCCAAAGAGTTTTCTAGAGCTTTCATTTTCAGATTCCAAGCCAGTTACAATCCTCTAGTCGATTTGCCAGTGCGGTACGGTATAGAAGTTTCTGAGAGATTGTAATCAGAAGGCTTGATTGAAGAATACCTCTTCACATTTGAAGTTGGACGAGTTCTTCGTATCAAAGCTCGCGTTGTAGAAGTTGCAAGGACTTCGTAAGAAAACTTGCGGTTTTTCCTATAGTGGATTCAACTGGTAGCAAGAGTTCTACCGACTGGATTAGTCCTCAACAGAGGGATACCAGTATACATCGCTGTCTTTGCGTTTGCTTTCTGAACTCTGCCTTTACATTATTTCAACTGTGATTATATACTGTGATTGTGTTGCTAACTTTTTTTAATTAGCATTATTCCGCTGTCAACTCTATTCACCCCCCCTCTAGAGTATTACGCTTTACTATATCGTTCCTACATATGGTGCGGGTGTGCTTCTGGACCGGGCCAGTGCTACCTTCAGAGAGCATCTCTTCGAATGCCTGTTGGTCGAAGCGTACGACCATCTTTTGTTGTGTAGAGCCAAGTTTGGCTGCGTCGATTGCGTCACCAACTCCTCAGCCGTGGAGAAGTTAGTCCCCAGTAGAGTCGCCATCGTGTTTGCCATTGATTGTAAAAGTACAGAACAATTATCGGAGGACTGAACTTAGACTCACAATACAAACTCGCTCGTACAAAGAAAGCCTAGGGACAAAAACCTAGGTACAGCAGTCTAAGTACGATTGTTTATTTAGATTCTGGGGGGTGACGATAGAGGCTCGGGAAAGCGACGGCCGCTCTGCCTTACTCCTTGGACGATCGGTACGCAGCCTTGACTTGGAAAGATCTGCTTGGTCGTTGACGAAGAAATGCCTTCTTGCTCCTCTCTGATTGCTCTCCTGGCTTCTCTCTCTGTGTGTATATTCTCTCTCTGACTATGGGGGAAGTCTCTCTGTGTATACGTATTCTTCTCTGGTTTTTCTTTTTGTATATCTCTCTATATATTACAAGGGAATGGCACCTTGCTATTTATAATAGTGGGATGTCATCATTAAGGTTGCCAATGATTAGCTCGTGGAGATGGTGGCGGCCTGGGGATTGATCAATCCAGGCCGTTCGTTTCTGATTGTGATGAATCAGAACCATTAAGGGTAGATTACACCAAATCCCCATTAGCAATTAATGCTGATTGGCATAAATCTTCCTCATAATGATTCTCTAATATCTGCGAATAAATCAAATTTATTCTCCTGCCACGTGCCCCAGATCATTGGGATTCGACCCGATCTTGGATTGCCACAAATATGGGAGATTGATCGGCTGAGGACACGTGTCCTGAGAGCCAATGGTGAGACTGGGACCGCATGCAGATTGGGTCGCATGAGATTTGGGCTGCATGAATTTTAGGCCGCATAAGACTTGGGACACGTGTCAGGGCTGTCTGGCAGTGGCCCCCTCCTTCAGACTTCTGAACCATATGATGAGCCGCATGAACCGCATAATGGTGTGTCTGCTTGAGCCGCATGGGCATGATCTTCTTGAGCTGCATAGGGATGATTCCACTCGAGCCGCATGGGACAGCTTCACTCTGAACCGCATGGGAAGTCTTCACTTCGAGCCGCATAAGCACACCCACGTGGCAGGGCCACATGGCATTTTGTTGCTCTCGGGGGATCGTGTCAGAGATTTCTTTCTCTTCCCTAGAGATTCATCATCATGACAGAGTAAATACCTGCTTTGGTGTCAGGTCTGTCAACTTTTCAGAGGGGTCAGCCGTCAAAGCAATTAATGCAGCATGGATCGGGGGGGAGCACTGTCACGCCATATGTCTTCTGAGCCGCATGGAATACCTCCGGCCGTATAGCTCCTTATGCCGCATGACTCCCTGAGCCGCATGCGTTTTCTGAGCCGCATGGGTCTTTTCTAGTATTTTCCATGCTTCTACAGTCATCTGCAGCAGCGGAGTCCGAATCCGGCGCTTCGACTCTGTTCTTTCTCTTCCTTGTCTTGGCCCCTTGGGAACCCTCGTCCAGGCCGGTACCAACGATAAAGCTGGTACCCGGGTTAAAATCGACAGCGGGCTTATTTGCCATGACGTGGTACAGAGCCGCCATATACAAGATCTCTACCGACACCTTGATAGCAGGAACTGAGAAAACGGTACGGGTATGGAATGTGTCATAGTAATGCCAGGCTCTGATGCCGTCAAGAAGGCTACCTTTAAAACCCAGACAAGAGCTGGGGCTGTCTAGAAAATGCTGACTATATCCAAATTGTCGGGCGAACCTGCTAGGCAGATAAGGCTCCAGAAAGACAGTGTTACGGTTGCGATACACCATATGAGCGGGACGGATGTTATGCAGCCACAGAAGCATCTGGTCGTCCAGAAGTTGAGGGGGGCCCAATACCGTCGAGATGGACAGCCGCTATTTCCTCATCAGTAAAATGAGGGACAGATACGAAAATGTTGTACATGTCTGCCCTCGCCAGTGCCATCCGGCAAGCACGTATGGTCTCGAATTCTCAAGACTCATTACGATAGCGGAAGATAAAAGCGTCATCATCAGTTATGCCGTCTTCAGAGGCCGTTCTAATCAAAGACGGATAATGCATCAACAGCCACCCCATCAAATAATGATAGGGCAGCTCAGTCCGTTCAAAATCTTTTATCACATCGTGGGCAATGACCTTAGATGTGAAAGTACGAAGGCCACGGTGTATGATGCACACCATGGCCGGGAGGAGAGCTAGTCGGACTCGCAAAACTAACTTCACAGCTGGAAGGATGAAATTGCGACTGATCCTCTCGATGGAACCTGCTCCACCCGAGACTACACAATTTCGCAGCCATATCATCAAGAATCCCGCCAGGAGTGCCTTCTCTGACAACTCTTGGGTGTCCTGATAAAAATAACCGAAAGAGTCGGTCTGACTCCCGAATCTGTCACTAGTGGTGGCCACCCTCTTAGCTGACGACACTAAGGCTTTCACCGCCTCCCGGGATTGAGGACGTCGGGGAGTAACTTGACCTGAGGCATCCGTCGTGAAGAGATAGCGCACCCAGTCCTTGGTATGAGGGGCATTCCCTTTCGAGCTGCTCTCCTTTTTGGCTATTTGATGACATGTGCTATAATGGCACAATATCTCTTGATAAAGAGCCACGAAGCCTGGATACCGTCTTTCCAACTCTTTGAACTCCTCATTCGTGGGAGTATACGCCTCAAAAGCTTCGTCCCCCCAAGGAAGCTTGGAGATCGCATGTATTTCGTGGAGCGCAAACCCCATTTCCCCTACGGGCGTATAGAAGGTTCCCTACGGCGGTTATACATCTCCAGCAGGGATATAAATAATCTCTTGTTTATAGGCAAGCCATGGCTGGTGCCCCGAATAGCATGGTAAAGACCAATCTCACACAGAAAGGCCTCATACTTTCGCAAAATCCACATAGACAGATTGGCCCACGAGGGAACGGGATGTATCCAGCTAGGGAGCACCAACCGACCAATGGGATAGGAGCCCTTCCGAGCAAGTTGGTTCATAAAAGTGTCGGCTGTAGAAAACGTGAAATTGGGACCCGGCATATTCAAAAAAGTACCCGGGGCCAATTCCATTACAGAACGGCTGGTGTGCCCTTGCCCGCACACACTGACTTCAGGCTGTTGTTATAATGGATGTCTCCCTCAAACATCCCACTTCGGGTAGGAGTTAAAAACTTTTCCATCTTTCGGTCCAGTGGGAGCATATTGAACCAAGATAAAGGGAAGTGACGCTCCATCTGGGGGCAGATCGCCATCCCGTTAGAAACAAAACTCCAGTTCTCTGACACCTCCAGAATCTGACTGTTCTTCACAGTCAAGGCGTCTCCAAAGAAGAATGCGGGCTTCAAGTATTCCCCTTCTAATTTCCCCGAGTTCATCATATCATTAAGAAAATAGAAAGGCTGGTTCTTGAGGGCATTCAATCTCACCGGAGGCTCGTCACTCAGAAACTGGTCCGCCATATGCTGGACTATATGGTCGTACCTATAGCCCAGAGCAGCTTGGGCACTGCCTACCAGGAGTTCTCCAGCAGCATTAACCGACAAATTCACTGAGAAGAAGACAGAAAAAGATAAGTTAAAAAGATGGACAAAAAGGAACTAATGGGTGCTTTCGAGCTTATGCGGCTCCAACTTAATGAAGCATCATACGGCTCAGGAGAACACTTATGCGGCTCCAACTTACTGAAGCCTCATGCGGCTCAGGAGAACACTTATGCGGCTCTAACTTAACGAGTCTCATGCGGCTCAGGAGAACACTTATGTGGCTCCAACTTACTGAAGCCTCATGCGGCTCAGGAGAACACTTATGCGGCTCCAACTTACTGAAGCCTCATGTGGCTCAAGCTCAGAAGAACATTCATGCGGCTCCATTTAGTGAAGGGTATGCGGCAGTGCTTTCATAGGGCCCGCAGGGATCAGATAAGTTCGTGCGGACCACGTGACAGACAAATGTGTGCGAATCTATACGGCTCAGAGTAGCTAATGCGGCTTCATTGGTGAAGCGCGTATGGGGCCACAGTCGCTATTCTTATGCGGCTCGCGGCTCGGCCACAGGACGAACATGTGGCTCACAGGAAAATAAAGGCTCGTGCATAAAGCATGCGACGTAGCCATAGCAGTTAGGGTTCTTTAAACCCACATAAAGTCCTTACCAGCAATAGGGGGATGGACGTCAGGGTGAGCTGCGGGCACGACGGCCGGCGGAGGAGCGACCGCGGTCGAAGTAGAGGCAGTCGTCTTGACCTTCGTCGTCGCAGACGACGAAGACGCCGCCTTCTTGCCCTTCGCCGCAACGGTCTTCTTGGGAGCCATTGGTAATTGAAGAAGAGGATGACAATGGGGTAGGGAAAGTTCGAAGTAAAGGAGAAAGTAAAGAAGTTTTCTCTCTTAAACTCCTCTTATTTATAGGAGGACAAGAGAGGGGGGAAACACGTAGACTAATAACCGCCTCAGAAAAGACGAAATCGACTCCTCGAATTTCGTCCCCTCTCTCATAAAGGAGATTCACCCAGGGCATAAAATCCAAAGATTTAATGAGCCGACCCATGGGATTTCCCCAAAAAGGTGGCACTAAAATGAATTTGAGACAATTAATGACGCGCACATTGGCAAGGAGCTATGCGGCCCGAATGTCCCTGCGGCTGATTGACTCAATACAGCTGAGACATCCATGCGGCCGAGACATCCATGCGGCCGAGACATCCATGCGGCCAGGACATCATATGCGGCCAGGAGAATTTATACATGGCCATGCTTCTTATTCAAAGTATTTCAATTTTTATAAATTGAAAACTTTGAAGGGGGTCTTGTAGAAGCATGGAAAAGAATAAAGAAAGATCCATGCGGCCAGAGAGCCCCATGTGGCTCAGAGAGTTCATGTGGCTCAAGTATCCATGCGGCTCGAGCGTCTATGCGGCTCAAACAAGTTCTATGCGGCTCAGAGAGGAGCCACGTGGCCTGCAAACAGCTCTCCCGTTTGTCCTTTACTGCATTAAATGTCTTGACGGCTGACAGCTCTGACACATGACATCCCTGACCCAAAAATACAATTATGACTCTGTCAAAATGGCAGACTCCTAGGGAAATGAAGGAAATCTCTGACACAATCTCCCCAAATCCAGAAACCTTCATAAGGACTTGACACGTGGACAGTCGCATGCGGCTTACGAAGACTATCCCCATGCGGCTCAAGTGGAAGTTGCCCCATGCGGCTCACGAAGGCTATCCCCATGCGGCTCACGAAGACTATCCCCATGCGGCTCACGAAGACTATCTTCATGCGATTCACGAAGAAGGCACCCATTATGCGGTCACCTACACTCATGCGGCTCAGATCATTACCATGCGGTCCAAATGTTCAGGGGGCCACTCTCAAGCAGCCTTGACATGTGGCCAACCTTATGCGGCTCAATGAGGAGCAACCTTCCTGCGGCTCAGATTTCTGCAATGGCTCGCGGTTAAGACACGTGGCATGATAGCAGGGCACGTGGCATCAAATTGATCGAAATCCCTCAACAAATCCAATAAAATATTGGGATCAAATCAGATCATTTGCAAACAAGCAAATTAATGACACGTGTCGAGAAATCCGAGGTTGGCATGACAAATTAGGAGGATTTATGTCAATTATCATTAATTACCCACAAAAGATTTGATGTAATCATATTTATTGCTCAAATCTCGTATATTCAAGATGAATGGCCCAGATCCAGTGATCCTTAGCCACCGACTTTTAAGAATAGGCAATCATTGCAAACCCTAATGAGCCCCCCACTCTTATAAATAGCAATGTGCCATTCTCTTGCTAGGATACAGATGCAGAGATACACAGATATACATACAGAGAGAGAGAGAGATACAGAGAAGACATACAGAAAGAAAAGAAGAGAGACATAGAGAGCCAGAGAGAGAATATACAGAGCCTGAAAGAAGAGCATTTCTTCAGCAACGCCAAGCAGTTCTTCAGAGCCAAGGCTGCACCCGATCGTCCAAGGAGTAAGACAGAGCTGCCGTCGCTTTCCCGAGCCTCTACCGTCACCCCCCAGAATCTAAAATAAACAATTGTACTTAGATTACTGACCTAGGTTTTCGTCCCTAGGCTTTCTTTGTACAAGCGAGTTTGTATCGTGAAGTAAAAGTCCAGTCCTCCGATAATTGTTCTCTTTTATATTTCATGGCAAATAATATCAACCTATCAAATATAGGTACAATAAAATCACAAGTGCTCATAGAACAGATGCATAAAATATATGTATGTAAAATGTTCTAACTGAAACTCAAAGGGGATATAGGACAGATGCAAGAAATATAGGAAATAATGCAACAGAGGTTAAGGCCTGAACTGTAGAGTTCAATCTGGACTCTACTATTCAGAACAAGGTCTTATGGGGGTGAACAAGTATTGATACATGTTTATATGTGAACATGGACTGACCATAAAGAATCAGTAGGACAGATCCAAGAAATGGACTAATGCCAAGTACCAAGTCCTAATATGACTAATACAAGGACATAAACAAATGCTAGGGACATGTCAGTAGTGTAGGCAGGATGAAAGCAGACATCTATATGCATAATACAGTGAACAAGTATTCTGTGTCCAACTGATATGCACTTGCAAGTGATACAAGTGTCATGCAAAGATGAATACCGGAATGATGAACAACTCAGATGCAAAGTTAGCTTGAAGTGCAGACAAGGTTAAAGAATATGCAAATGCAATGAAAGGTAATACAATGTGACACAGTGCAGTGGTTAATTAGAAGTGTAGGCAATTTAGACATCTAAGTAGCAGTGAAGCATTAGGAGAACAGGACATGCTAAATGTATCAGTAAACTGATTATATAGACAAGGTATTTCGAATGACATGAATACTTGTAAGGGACTGAACATTTGGGAAAAATATACAGGAACTATTAGGTATTCAGATTACTCAAAATTGAATTTAATGTACATGCTATGAATCAAGAGAAAACTCTATGATCTGGTCCTGATATATATATTGGTTGATCAACAATTATGATATGAGCTAAAGGTGAATATCTGAACAATGAAAAGAATGCAAGAGGCTGTACAAACTGGACTTTATTTGAATGAATCAGTCGGGTTAAAGTCTAATGCTTCAACTGTTAAGGGCAGATATATTGTTCAAGTGAGGGACAGATGCAATGTTGTCAGTAATGGGCAGATACTTATCATATGGGGTCTGAAACATCATACCTAAATCTACCGATCATGGATTAATGCAATTATGGCATGTCCGATCAACACGGATTAACTAAGCCTTCAAGGATAGGATAATACAAGGAATAAAATGATGTAGAGAACAATAAGGAGAGTGCAGAACAATTAAACTTGTATGCAGTATATGCAATAGTATGGAAGACGGAAGACAGGACACTTAGATGTGAAGACTAGTGATGGTGGGTGTCGTGTATTGCATATGCAGTAGATATGGATAAGTATGCAGTGATGTGAATGCTAGGATAAGATGTAGAATCATCAAATGAATTTGCAAAGAAAATGAAGGATACAAATGAAGGTAATATGAAGTGCAGTGCATTTGGTACACTGTACAGGATATGTGAAAGTGATCAATTTTTGTGTATAGGTCAGGTAAGACAGATACTCTATGGTCCAACCAACTCATCCTTATACCAATGGACTGATACTTGAATGTTAGGACCAATCTGAACAGAAGTGGAAGGTTGGACTAAACCAAGGCTAAAGACAATAGAGTTAACTCCTTGACTGGTACTAAACTAAGGGTGAACAGTGGTCCAGGTACAAGACTAAATGCAGAGGGTTATATATTATATGCAAGTGAGTATCATTTAGTGTCAAGGAGTGAATGTGTCAATTGAAATGTAGCAATGTGTGATGTGATGGTACCATAGCAAGCAGCAGCGAATCAAAGTGTGCAGATCAATGCATATATGTCTGATACTCTAAGATACTGGGCCAATATAAATATAGGATGGTGAAAGAAGAGGCAGAATATTATACTCAGTGACTGAACACAAGGAGTATCCTATACTGGGTATTTCGAAGGACTGAACAACAAGGGTAACGAAGGACAGACCACATCCTTAGTCTGCATAGCTAAATATAGTAAAGATATGGCACAACATGTGGATGCATCAAATGATGCTCTGAAAAAGTGTACAGTGAGATGTATGTGTGTCACAAGAAGTGTACAGGCAAGACATGTGTCAAGTGAATCAATGTGTCACAGAGCAAGGTGTTCAGACATGTGTGTGCAGCTATGTGTCATGAGTGAAAGCAGTGAGCTATGAGTATCGAGTGAATGTTAATCATGTGCAAGTGTCCAAGTGTCAAATATGTGTGTCAATGAAGTGTCAAAGAGGTTTCAAGTGTCAAGGAACAATGAATATCAAATGTGCAGACAACATAGTGAAAGTGCAGCAGTGTGTCTCGACTGCTCAAGGCAGTACAGGATCTGTGGATAAAACCACAGCTCAAAACCCCAATGGCTCGAAGCCCTACGACCAAGGTCGACGGTCAGACATTGCCTCTACCTAGTTCAGTGGCTAGGAAGAGAAAGTAGGGCTTGTCGAGTGCGGGCAGACACCCTAGCAGTAAGAGAACCAATGTTTACAGGGTGTTCAAGGCTGTGTGTCCCCGTGTCCATTTAAAAGTATCAAACCACATCAATTTCACTTCAGTCAATTACACATACAATCTACATATTCTAAGCTATCCATAAATATAATTATATCATAAATTGGAGAACAAAACATCCTATGGGGCATTTCGTCGAACAATTGAGATGCATATTCGATACGGAATGATACTCCCATGATACGTACCTCAATTGGACTCAAACTAAACCCAAATCATGTCTAGAGCTAGGAGGATCTTAAGTGGATGCATTTACAACAAGAAATCAGAAATCTAATAGGTTTAGAGGCTCTTACCAATTGGGAGTTGGAATCCCAAAAAATCCTCTTGCAAAGCTCTTTCACCCAATCTAATGGTCAAATTGCTCCAAATCCTTCCTAGCCAGCCAATAGAGACCTCCTCTACTCAAGGGGAGTAGTTTGCAATTGGTTTGGATGAATTTGGAGTTGATTTGGTGAAATAGGGCAAATTGGAGAAGAACACCAAAACTAGGGTTAGGGTTTCAATGAAAGAGGAAGAAGGAGCTAATGATGACTTATATAGTGGGGTGGGACTGTTGTGACCGGCCATGATGGTGTGGGCTTGGGTTTGGTCAAGTTGCATTAGCTACAGTCTTCCTATTGTCATTTAGAGGCCCTTTTTGAGAAAAGGCCCAAAGTGGTTTGTCATTCTAAGTCAATTCTAGCCTACTCATGCTATTCTAACGTAATTAGAACCCAACTAATCAAGTCTAAGTCCACTAGCTAGATTCTATGGTCATGGTTAGCCTCTAGTCAAAGTAGTTCTAAGGTTTCACTAGCAGAACATCAAAATCTCAAAGCAATAATTTAAATAGTTTCAAATTAATTAAAATTCACTAAAAATCATAAATTATATTATTAAATAACAAATTTTTACAAAGGTTCAAAATTACCCTCATTTTAGAAAAGTGGGTGTTACAAGTCTACCCTCCTTAGAAGAATTTTATTCTCGAAATTAAGAGTGGTCGTACTCCTTCTAGGTCAAACCCCCAACAATCAAGGTCGAAGCTTCTACCTAGCAGCACAAGGTCAACAAGTAAAATATAGATAGTAGGCTTAAATGGGTCATATCCCAAATTTGGGTCGACAGGTTTGGGCCGAAAACGTGTTCCCAATTCGAGTCGAAAATAAAAGTGACTCCGTGGGGTAAATCAAGATGGGGTCTTGTGTCAGAAAAGTCGTGTGATAATGATGAAGCACAAGATGGCGTGTCCGAGTAGGACATGAAGGTCATGGGTGTAGGGTATCATGTATAGGTCATGCATGTGATGTTGGTTTTGAGAAAACAACTAATCTTGTGCTCCTAAATTAAAAGTCATGGCAATGTGCATATGATAATCATAATTAAAGTGGGAATGGTCAAATGGCCTAAATTGGACCGAAAGTTGTGATACAAAAGTAGTACAAGGGAACAAGTTTGAGTGGGACATAATATATCAAAGTGAAGATAATCTTGTCAACTACAAACTTATGAAGAAAGTTCCCAAGATTTACATCTCCGACGTTCCAGAAATCAAAGTCACAGAAAGAGTATTCGTCTATCTAGAATACTCTCTCTAGGGTTCCCATATAGCCATTCTAGTCATACTACAGCACAAAGCAATCACAAGGTATAAAAACACACAAACAATATGGTAGGGTACAACAATTATTAGAGACGGGCTAAGGTATGGATCAAGAACTTACCTCAACTAGGTCTGGTAGCTGGATCTCTCTTCAGGAAACAGGGTCCTGGGTGGGGCTGGAACAGTGGGACAGTATAGCATCCTGTGTCCAGCTGATCCACAGTACAAACACAACCCTAGTCTCTTTCTACAGTCATTCCATACGTACCCAAGCTTCTTACAGAAGGCACAGGTAGGTACTCGCTCAACTGGCCTCTGCTGAACAGGAATCTAAACTGGATAGGCTGGTCTGGACTAGAAGCTTGGGTACTCCTGGGGCTCTGAATACACACTACTCCTCGCCCTTTTGTGGCTAGGCTCTCCCCTCAAATGCATGTAATCCACAACAGTTGAATATTGATACTCTGCTCTCTCATAAGCTCAGCCTGAAGTCTCTGTACTCCACACATCCTGAAGGAGTCTGTAAATCTGAGTTCCATCAGAAATGGCGTGGAGTACCACCCTATGAGGCAAAGGAAGGCCCTTGGTCTCAGGCTGAACTGCAGCTCTCTCTTGAAGGATAGGAGATGGTGGAAAACTCTCCGGTGAGGTTGCTAACATCTCCTGAGTAATAGAAGGGGAAAGCACAATCTCGGTCTCATCCAAAACTGCAACTATGCACTAGGGATAGACTCTGGTCATGGGTGTCATACCGGGAAGATAAGGAAAATAATAAATCAATCAGGGCTGTAAGGCAGTATATCATCCTATATGAAACTGGAAAATTTAATCAGCAGAGAACTGGCTACAAGGGTTACCATTCTAAAGTCAGAGCTACACTATCAATTCTAAGACAAAAGGCCTAACACAAATCATCAATTCATCATATTAAGAAGGAATTATATCAAAAGAAGTTATACTAGCAACTAAAACTACTCCTACTCCTAAGTTAATTAATGAAGAAACAAAACAAAACAAAAAATTGAAATACTAAAACGAAAAGTAGAGATGATATGTTCAAAAAGCTTTTTGAGATACAATTCGATAATCATATGCGTCTGTCCAAAATCATGGTACTCAGAATTCTTGTCATACTAGTAAGCAGGGCTATGATAACCAAAGAGTCCACCACTAAGGTACATACCTCTAGAATAATGGTATTTAAAATTTTTGCTTTGCCGCTAGCTTGGCTGCGAAAACCTTAAATTCTCACACCCGAGAAATATATCCAAAATCAGACTATATGTCCTCACCATGCTAGCTAATTTGACTGTAGAAGACTAGATTCCATAACTGAGATGATCTAGCCCATATAATTTTATCTTGGTAGAAAATTAAATCAACAATGAATACCAAGAATCAAATTTATCTAAGAACAAGGATGATAAACATAGTCTGTTGGAATCGAATTTCGAGATAGTTATGATGAGATTCTCAAGGGTCATCCCAGAAATCTCTCAAGGGATTCTAACTGTGATTGAGTATCCTCCTATTCTAATACCTTACTTCCTATACTCTAATTGGAGGTGCGCAGTAGTACAACTAATCATCGTACTACCACGACTTTGCACTAATGCGAATCTCGACCTGCATGGGCCACCACTAAAAATGTGTCACAACTCGCACCCAGTATAGGCATGAGAAGTGGGTACGTCCAGCCTACGTCGTAGTGTCGACGGTAGAACGCTATCCTAGGTCACATACATCTAACGTGATATGATATAACTGCACAAATATACTCTCCAATCGGAGGAATGCAGAAGGTATAACTCAATCACAAGCTAAGGTAGAATGGTACGATTAGATAGATAAGATAAGATATCACCAAATAAAATACAAACAGAAGAGAAGAAGTCTAAGTGTCTAAGACATAACATCTCAACAACAAAACATCCAAAATATATACACCTCAAAGTCAAAAGAAAGACAAGACAATAAAGTAAGATAACTAGTCTAGCTAACTAGCCTAACTATTGGGGTAATGTCCTCTGCAAGGACTGGGTCCTCCTGGGAGTCCAGCACGTAAGTGTCATCTAGGGCTGCTCTATAGTACGTAGGACAGAACTCCTCAGTGTCATCTGTAATATTTTCAACAGGTCCAGTCAGGACATGAACGAGCACAAAATCTCAACAGTTCATATCATGACAGGAATATAAAGCATGCAATAGAGTAAGATACATGAATCATTGAAAGAAATGTACATAAAAAAGAGAGAGATAACTGTACTAGAAATATCTACTATAAGTAAAGAACTACAAGTAACTAGTGGTTTAGAGTACAAGATAGGCATGTGAACAGCTGGAATTTATACATAATTACACTACTGAGTTTATACATGATTATACTACTTGGAATTGTTCACATGACTATTCTCCCCCGTACCCCAATCAATACACAAGGATCTAGACAGGTTATGTTATTATACCTGATTTCATATAGGGGCTCATAAATGAGTGCACATAAGTTATACATGAGGGCTCTGTGAACATGAGAGTACATGAATCACAGAGATATATAAATAGTGAAAATACGGGAGTACATGATGAAAGTGAAACACACATGACATGATGTACCTGATGCTCTCGAGGGAGATAACTGTAACGCCACAGTCCCAAAATACTTAGGACTAAGTACGTAAAATGTCAGCTGTATACATACGAAGTATACTCTAATGTATAGAACCCTGTATGTATACATAAGCTGTAAAATACAGTAAAATTAGGATAACTAAATCTCATCCACAACAATAAAGAATAATATTATAATCAACTCAAGAATTTATCATTTATACATGTATTTGGGCGAAGAAAAATCCACTACCAACCAATTTAAAGGAAAAAAGATATACAAGGAAACGATCGATAAAATAGCAAGACGAACCAAGAGCAATCATCCTCGAAGAAATAGAGAAGATTACGGCTTTGGCTAGGACACCTGCAAAAAGTCACAAGGCTCACACCTGGAGAGATAACCAGGTCCTCAGAGGGACGTAACAAGATACATAAAGAACATGCCATATAATATGTGATATATAATAGAGAGTATAAGGGGATACATGAAATAGGGTGCCTACCAATTCTACAGTAAAAATGTAGTTAAGAACAAACCTTCAACGCATGGGCACTCTGGCTCAGGTACAGGAATTCAGGTATGGTCCCATTAGGATACCAGGGAATCAAACATAACATTCCTCGATTGTCAAGGCTAACAGAAATCAGTATCAGGATCCAGGACCGTATCTCTAGTGGAGATAACCGACAATAATAGGAAAGTGCATACGTAGCCCATACGTTAAGGAACTGTTCTCCCACCCAATGTCTAGTAGGGTCACATCTATGACTCATAAAATCTCTAGCAACTGCCAAGTCTACTAGCATGCAATTCTATTGGCAGTTACTTCTAACCGTCGCACGCCTCATACGTATCGGTGGCCGATCGACTACGCAAGTACGTGTCCTATATGACTCACATCATGTGATAAAGTATGTGTCAAGGCCGTATGAGATATACCAATACCTCATCAACAAAGAGGGGTCACTAGACTAAGTCAATGCAAGAAAAATAAATAAAAAGCAAAAAAAAACGACCGACAAGGTCACTTGCACCCAAGTGTGACTTGGACGCACAGTTTTATAATAACAACAAATAAGAAACTGAAAATAACAACTAAAAATAAGTATATGTAAATCATAGAGTAAGTGGCAAGGTATCTTGCTTGATTCTGTGTTGTAAATATGAAACACCGCACTCGCATCCACGTCTCCGGAACCCGACGCTCCTAGATAATTAATTAACTACATTAAATCACTACTTATGGAACTTACGATACGACTTAATTAGTCAAAGTAATGTGTTAAAATTATTCAATCTCTCGTGGAACTATTTAGATCCATACAATCACACACAGGTTCCACGAGACATCGAAACACAGTTTTAGGGTTTCTAACTTTTAATTAGTCGGTTATGCCCCTACTTCAATAACATACTTAAAAATTATTAAAAATCATAAAAATAATATTTAAAATAATTTTCTACATATTTATCTCTAAAATTCTAGAATTAATATTTCTAAAGATATTTACAACTGGTTGATTACTAAGTCAGCTAGTCTACTCGAAACTCGCCCGGAACATAGTTAATTACTCAAAATTTCTAAAATAACCAAAAATTTATTTTAAATAGAAATAAAATACTTTATTTCATAGAATAATATCAGAGGTATAAGGGTTGAGTTATACTACAAGTTTGGAACATTCTAGGTCAGCCGGTTACCCGAAATTAGCTAGTTTTGACCTACAATTTTTTCGACCAGATTTGAGTTGCTAAAATCATGAAAAAATACTTAAAAATCCTAATTTATGTACGTGAACATAAATAAAATTCAGTTTCAAAAATAGCATAGCACGAATAACTCATAGTTCCTTCATAATAGGGTTAATTTTGATCCTACCGACACATGAATATTATGCCTATATTTCATGAAACCTTTATGGATGATTATACCTAAAAAAGCCATCAAAATATATGATTTCTACAGAATTGATAACATATTTTCTATAGAATTTTAATAAAGATTTGAGATAGAAAGATTTGTATTTCTTACCAAAGGTCCTTGCTAGAGAGGTTGTGACGACTTCTACTCGACAAAGCTCCAACCTTTCTCTCTATCCTTGTTTGCTAATCCTCTTTTGGTGAGTATGAAAGGGTTGGCAATAGCTATAGATGGTTGGATGGAGAAGATGGAGTTTTTATTGTTTGTTTTGAGGGGTTTCAGAGATGTATGGTGGAGGAGATGAGTTTTTGTAAAGGATGAAGAGATGTGCAATGGAGGAGATGATGTATGGAGGCTATGGGGGGTAAAGTGCTGACAAAATTATGGATAGAAGAAGGGTTGGTCGACTATGGAGGTGGAAATAAAGGTGAATTTAAGTTAGGGTTAGGGTTTGGGCTAAGTTGATGTATATATATGGTCTTTATTGGGTTGCATGTATGAAAAGGAGTGGGAATCCTTTTCCTATAGGGAATTCGGCCATGGGGGGTTGCTTGGACAAAATCATGGGGGGGTCCACTATGGCATGATTTGGTTGTTTGGTGAGTTGGCTAATTGATTGGATTGATGATTTAAAAAGGTGGTTCCTAATATAGAACTAATTAATTCTATCTTTAGAATTTCAATCCAAATCTGAATTTAAATACAAAATATGTAATTATTAATATTTATTAATGCCCAACATGCCTATATAGGGTTGGGTTTGGCTTGGAAGAGGTTTGGGAAGGTTTGGTGCAACCGGATCTCCTAAAAAGTCATAAAGGCTTTCTTAACTAATTAATTAAATAAAATTATAACTTATGCCATAATTTGAATGGTTAACATGCAAGATATTACAATATGACCATGGCATTCCTAACATGGCTAGCATGCTAGTTAAAGCACCCGACTACGCTAGGCATGCCATACTTTCTAGTCGTCTTGCATATTCAAACTCAACCATGGCTATAGTCTTTTATATAATATAAATAAGATAAAAATAAATTAGAATTAAATAAAATCCAAAAATAATTTAAATATTCCTTTAGATTATGAGGGTTTTACATCCTACCCAACTTATAACAATTTCGTCATCAAAATTAAAAATAATCATAATATCAAGAATTATGACGGAGGGGTGGTTGTCATAGGAATCCCAATTGACCTCATATTCTACAAGATGGGGTATGCTTCCTTCAAGACTCTACCCAACTTATAGAAGTTGGTCACCCGTAAAGATCGTCGTCATTACAAAACTTTGAGGAGGATAATTTCTAGGAAGGGCACGAGAATAATGGACACTTCTGACTGCAGTCTTCGATTCTAAGTGAGCCTCGATAAACCTTGACGTTCTTGGTCAATAACAACTATAAGAAAGTTACTACAATCAAACATTATCACTCTAGGGGTCACGCTTCTGACAAGCAGGTAGCGACCTCTTGTTTGAATATACTAAGGTATGTCGGTTCAGAAGGATTCGTTCTACGTCTAATATGGGAAACTAAGAAGTGAGCCTGAAAACTTAGGAAAGAAGAATTTATGGCCAAGTGATGAGAATCGATGATAATTAAAGAACCCAGGCTATAGAATACGATTAGGCAAGTGTTTTGAAAACTCTAAGTCATAATGACTAATATGTGTGGGCTTATGTTTGGAGTGGGGTAGGAGGCATGCGCTTCCTTGTTGGAAAGCATACATCATAGGTGTGCTACATCTTGCATAGATCTTGAGTATTCAGTTTAGTTAAGGGAATGGGTCGATATTTGCATGGATGAAATCGAATAGATCGAATTTGGGTCTCTATGGTTGTTTTGAGGAAACAATGTGTCATACATGTAGTGTAATTTAAATGGAGCACTGGAAAGTTCGTTTGTGTGGGACATGTATGTCATGTAAGTAGCATGACTAGTCTAGTTCGTAAGTGTGAACTTTGTCGAAAGGAAAAGGCTAGTGTTATGTTTTAATTATCAAAATCACATTCGAGGGTATCAAATGATACGAATATAGGTCGGCGTTATGAATCATTGAATTATTAGTCTAATTGGAACCAATCATTTCCAACCACTTGCTAATTCCAAAATCTTATGTTTCTTAGAGAGGCTTACGATCTATTTGCCTCAGAAATTTTGCTCTTGATTCAAACAAAAATGATTCTATGACTGACTTGAAGAATTTAGGTTGCAATCCGTTACCGTAGTTATCTAAACGCACGAGCAAAGGGATATAAAATGCAAAATAAAAGATCATTTCATAAATTCCATACAGATGGAAGAATGGTCATGGTTGTAATCCCATTCTGAGAGGGAGAGTATAATAAGTTCAATGTTCTACCCAACTTATAGAAGATGGTTAATCAGGGAAAGCACAGTAATAGGGCTTCTAAGAAGGTCCAATTTCAAGGAGATATATGGAAGTATGAGGTATTTCCAATCATATTCATAGACTCTATAGGAAGTCTAGGTATTATCTATTTAATATGGCCCATATATTAACTATGTTTGGTCAATACAGTATGAGAGGTCTTGGTCAAGTATATCCGGAAGCAAGTTGGTACCGAGAGATGCATAACATTGGCTACGAAGAGATGCAGTTACGAAATGTATGGAAGGAGAATTAGTGAGCCGAGAGGTGGGGCCTACATAATAGGGGTGAGGGCCTTTTTCATCAAGTTTGGTTTTATAGTCCCAATATGGCGATGGGCTATGATGGGTTTAACTGAGTCTCAATAGGTTCCCTAATTGGACTTCAATCTTTGATTGCATGAACTTTAGATTTTAGTTTATAGTAGCTGGACAAAATTTCGTGAAATTTTAAACCATCCCTATTAGGTTAGGATAATGTAGAATAGGTTCAAATTTAAGTGGTTGGGCAAATTTCCCGTCGGGTTGGTAGAATAGGTTTTGTAAGTCATGAGATGCGCCTTCCATGACTTTTGTGTTTAAGTAGCACACAAGGCCTCTATTGAGTGGCACACTAGTGGCATATGCGTAGAGGGCTATGACTAGATCACAACCATATATTGGGCCAAAAAAATTTGAGTCAAGGTTGGATATCTAACTGCAGTCCAAAAGTACATCGGTGTTATGGTAAGGGTTATCGCTAGTCCCTTTTGACCTGAAAGTCGTATCATAATAATAGAGTCCAAGGAGATGTGTTTGAGTGGGACATAATATGTCTACTTAAAGGTGGACTCGTTTAAGTTTTGCATATAAATTTTGTTGGAAGGTCACAGCTAATATTACACTTCAAATATCAAAGTCACGGTAAGGGACACCAAAAGAACTAAAAAGAAAGTGGGAGTTCACGAGTCACTAATTTATCATCCTAGTGAGAACCAATTTACCTCAATCAATCGGTGATCCCTAAATTCCTAAATTTAAGAATGGCTTACAATCTATTCACTCTAGAGACTAGGACATGATTTTAGGAATAATGAGGTTAGGAATATTTGAATCGCGACATCGTACCTTGACCTTTGGTAATAATAAGTCACGATGTGATAGATAACATGATAGGGTAGTTGTGAATTAGTTTCGAGGATTGTACTCCGAGTCCTAATAAATTGAAATGATCGCGTACAGTGGTACCTGAGTCGATAAGATGGAATGACCCGCTTGTCCATGGTATACGAGAGTCTATCGGTGGGTTAACGAACTCTAAAGCACGTCATGGGAATGATCCCTAACTACTAAGTCTTGAATTTCTATTTGTGTCAAACCTGCTAGACTATAGTCACAAGGGTTCTAGAGGTATTGAATGTAGTGCTCATGCATCACTTGTTGATTACTAATACAACATAATGACGGGGCGTCATGCTACAGATTTTGGCTAAGTTGGTGAATGTGTTGTTCTAATACTAAGTCACTTCTTTGATAATAGAATTTTATACCTAGAGTAACATCTGCTGAATCTCTAATCTTGGAATGGGTGTCTACCACAGTCCTTGCAATGCTTGTCCTTGTTTTGGTCTATTCTTCTCTGTCTAAACTGTGGGGGCCTAGTCAAGTAAGGTTTGAGTTAAGGCATACGGGTTGCTAGTTAAGCCAAGAATCAAGATGAATATTTGGAGACTCACAATAATTGATTCCTAGAGATTAGATAGTCTCATAGGTTTGTGGTTTACCCAAGGGTAAGATCTTACTCATTTTCAAGCTCAAGTGACTAGAAGATCACAATATTAGTATTAGGGTCGAGGGAAAGGACGAGCAACTTTATGCAAGGTTGTAGTTATATGGCTTGGCCGATAGTTGCTTTACTTGTGCATATAACTACCATGGCCATGGAGATACTTTGTATCTATCTATCAATCCAATCGGTGAAAGACAAAAGCAATAAAGAGTTTAAGAAAGATGTCATTGAATACAATTACGTGATTCAAAGGCGAATTTGTAATTCAAGAGGAATTGTCAATGTAGTCGCGGATGAGATCCTAGATACCTCTATATCTCAATCCACGTGGGATAATCATATGAAGAGCGAACCAAGTGTACTATGGTTGATCAGTCCATAATATATTGATTCTAATTAAATAATATGCTTGTGGGCGTCCCCAGTATACATATGTCCTAAACAAGCTCGACAATGAATAAGCTTGCAAAATTAGGCTATAAATAGCATCGTCATTCATGGTAGTTTAAAGTATAAGTATGGGAGAATATGTTGAAAGTAGTAATAAATAGTTCGAGTTTCACAAGCATCTAAGTCTTATCCGGTGTGCTTGCGTATACTGTCGTCCTACTGGTTCTTGTATCAGGCCTTGGTTGACCAATGGGTATGGGCTACAAAATCTATATATTCTAGGTAAATATCTCTCCTACACTAGCATATATTCATTATCACTCTATTACACTTTAATACTAGGTTACAAGGATACGGGTGGTAGGTTGTAGTCATACTACTCAACTTATGAAGTCAACTAATAGAGTAATTGAGGAATATAACACGTATACTCGTATGAGTTATCTCCTAACCTCCCTATTCAGCATGAAAGAAGATAAGATTTACAGTGAGAGGAATCAAGCAGAAGAAAATCAAGATAATCGGACGAGAGTTCGAGATTTGGAATCAAGGAAGGAAGTCAAGCTTGTGGATGAGATTCCTATATCCTAATCCTATATGCAGGCTCACATCGATACAGTAACGTAACCGAAGTGACAAACTCGACCTGTATGGGCCACCACAAAAATATGTAACGTCCCAGTCCTAAAATACTAAGGACTAAGTACGTAAACATGTCAGCTCTATACATACGAAGTATACTCCAATGTATAGAACCCCGTATGTATACATAAGCTATAAAATACAGTAAAACAATGATAACTAAATCTCATCCACAACAATAAAGAATAATATTATAATCAACTCAAGAATTTATCATTTATACATGTAGTTGGGCGAAGACAAATCCATTACCAACCAATTTAAAGGAAAGAAGACATACAAGGAAATGATCGATAAAATAGCAAGACGAACCAAGAGCAATCATCCTCGAAAAAATAGAGAAGATTACGGCCTTGGCTAGAATACCTGCAAAAAGTCACAAAGCACACACCTAGAGAGATAACCAGGTCCTCAGAGGAACGTAACAAGATACATAAAGAATATGACATATAATCTGTGATATATAATAGAGAGTAAAAGGGGATGCATGCAATAGGATGCCTACCAATTCTACAGTAAAAATACAGTTAAGAACAAACCTTCAACGCATGGACACCCTGGCTCAGATACAGGAACTCAGGTATGGTCCAATCAGGACAAATGGGACCTCAAAGCATAACATTCCTCGAATGTCAGAGGCCAGCAGGAAATCAGGTATCAGGATCCAGGACCATATCTCCAGTGGAGATAACCGACAATAATAGAAAAGTGCATACGTGGCCCATACGTTAAGGAACTGTTCTCCCCACCCAATACCTAGTAGGGTCACATCCATGACTCATAGAAACCTTTAGCAACTGCCAAGTCTACTAGCATGCAATTCTATTGGCAGTTACTCCTAACCGTCGCACGCCTCATACGTATCGGTGGCCGGCCGACTACGCGAGTACGTGTCCTACATATGACTCATATCACGTGATAAAGTATGTGTTAAGGCCGCATGAGATATACCAATACCTCATCAACAAAGGGTGGTCACTAGACTAAGTCAATGCAAGAAAAATAAATAAAAAGCGAGAAAAAACGACCGACAAGGTTGCTTGCACCCAAGTGTGACTTGGACGCACAGTTTTATAATAACAACAAATAAGAAATGCTGAAATAACAACTAAAAATAAGAATATATAAATCACAGAGTAAGTGGCAAGGTATCTTGCCTGATTTCGTGTTGTAAATATGAAATGCCGCTCCCGCGCCCACGTCTCCGGAACCCGACGCTCCTAGATAATTAATTAACTAGATTAAATCACTACTTATAAAACTTACGATATGACTTAATTAGTCAAAGTAATGTGTTAAAATTATATTCAATCTCTCCTGGAACCATTTAGATCCATACAATCACACACAGGTTCCACGAGACATCGAAACACAGTTTTAGGGTTTTTAACTTTTAATTAGTCGGTTATGCCTCTACTTCAATAACATACTTAAAAATCATATAAAAATCATAAAAATAATATTTAAACTAATTTTCTATAGATTTATCTCTGAAATTCTAGAATTAATATTTCTAAAGATATTTACGACTGGTTGATTACTAAGTCAGCTTGTCTACCCGAAACTCGCCCGGAACATAGTTAATGACTCAAAATTGCTAAAATAACCAAAAATAAATTTTAAACAGCAATAAAATACTTTATTTTATAGAATAATATCAGAGGTACAAGGGTTGAGTTATACTACAAGTTTGGAACATTCTAGGTCAGCCGGTTACCTGAAATTAGCTCGTTTTGACCTACAATTTTTCTGACCAGATTTGAGTTGCTAAAATCATGAAAAAATACTTAAAAAATCTTAATTTATGTATATGAACACACATAAAATTAAGTTTCAAAAATAGGCACCAATAATTCATAGTTCCTTCACAATGGGGTTAATTTTGATCCTACCGACACATGAATATTATGCCTATATTTCATGAAATCTTTTTGGTTGATTATACCTAACAAAAGCCATCAAAATATGATTTCTACAGAATTAATAACATATTTTTAATATAATTTTAATAAGGGTTTGAGATGGAAAGATTTGGATTTCTTACCAAAGGTCCTTGCTAGAGAGGTTGTGACGACTTCTACTCGACAAAGCTCCAACCTTTCTCGCTATCCTTGCTTGCTAATCCTCTTTTGGTGAGTATGAAAGGGTTGGCAATGGCTATAGATGGTTGGATGGAGAAGATAGAATTTTAGGATTTGTTTTGAGGGGTTTCGGGGATGTATGGTGGAGGAGATAAGTTTTTGTAAAGTATGGAAAGATGTGCAATGGAGGAGATGATGTATGGAGGCTATGGGGGATGAAGTGATGTCGAAATTATGGAGAGGAGAAAGTTTGGTCGGCTATGGAGGTGGAAATAAAGGAGGATTTAAGTTAGGGTTAGGGTTTGGGCTAAGTTGATGTATATATATGGGCTTTATTGGGTTGCATGTATGAAAAGGAGTAGGAACCCTTTTCCTATGGGGTATTCAGCCATGGGGGGGGGGGGGGTTGCTTGGCCGAAATCTATAGTGGGGGTCCACTATGGCATGATTTGGTTGTTTGTTGAGTTGGCTAATTGATTGGATTGATGATTTAAAAAGGTGTTTCCTAATATAGAACTAATTAATTCTATCTATAGAATTTCAATCCAAATCTAAATTTAAATACAAAAATATGTAATTATTAATATTTATTAATGCCCAACATGCCTACATAGGGTTGGGTTTGGCTTGGAAGAGGTTTGAGAAGGTTTGGTGCAACCGGGTCTCCCAAAAAGTCATAAAGGCTTTCTTAACTAATCAATTAAATAAAATATAAGTTATGCCATAATTTGAATGGTTAACATGCAAGAGATTACAATATGACCATGCCATTCCTAAAATGGCTAGCATGCTAGTTAAAGCACCCGACTACGCTAGGCATGTCGTACTTTCTAGTCGTCTTGCATATTCAAACTCAACCATGGCTATAGTCCTTTTATATGACATAAATAAGATACAAATAAATTAGAATTAAATAAAATCCAAAAATAATTTAAATATTCCTTTAAATTTGAGGGGTTTACAATAACATCTCATAAAAAGCTCCATATAGTACCACTCCGTGTTACCAACGTGACAGCTTCAAATAAAGTAATCTAGAGCAAGAATATAAGTCCTAGCAAGTATGAAATGATCAGAGAATGTACTCGCCTGATATCCTGTATGTCCGATGAGAATAGATGTCCATATCAGAGTAAATGAGTCCTATTTAAAGCAATAAAAGTTACAATGTGTTCAATATATAATAATTAAAGTATACAATGCAATCTACATGATACTAGGTCATTCTAGGTCAAAGTCAACTCTTGGTCAACTCTGGTCAACTCTCTGGTCAACTTAGAGTCAAAGATCAACTATCTAGGGTTTTGGTCAACTGTCTAGTCAACAAGGTTCAACTTAGACTATTTGGTCAATATCTAGGCCAACTCTATAGTCAACTCTAAACTAATCCATAGACTCACATATCCTATGGATACCATAATACTATATCATATATGCATATCAATGTATATATATACAATGCCTATAGCCCTAGACATACATAACCCTCTCATACAACATATAGGAATATACATCCTTCACATATAGTACACAGATGCATATAACCTAACCTTGTATCATGTACATACGTATCATACATGAACTCTCAATAAGCCACATTTACATATACTAGGTATATAACAGATACCTAATATAGATAATATATAGTATATAAAATGACACTAATCCTTTAACCCAATTCACCAATAACCCATATCACCCTATCAAATATAAGTACAATGAAAACATAAGTGCCCATATAACATATGCATAAAATATATGTATATGAAATATTCTAACTGAAACTCAAAAGAGATATGGGACAGATACAAGAATTATAGGAAATGATGCAACAGAGGTTAAGGCCTGAACTATAGAGTTCAATCTGGACTCTACTATTCAGAACAAGGGCTTGTGGGGGTGAACAAGTACTGATACATGTTCATATGTGAACATGGACTGATCATAAAGAATCAGTAGGACAGATCCAAGAGATGGGCTAATGCCAAGTACCTAGTCCTAATATGACCGATACAAGGACAGAAACAAAGGCTAGGGATATGTCAGTAGTGTAGGCAAGGTGAAAGCAGACATCTATATGCATAATGTATAGAACAAGTGATCTGTGGCCAACTAATATGCACTTGCAAGGGATACAAGTGTTATGTAAAGATGAATGCAGGAATGATGAACAACTCAGATGCAGAGTTAGCTTGAAGTGCAGACAAGGTAATGAAGAATATACAAATGCAATAAAAGGTAATACAATATGACACAGTGCAGTGGCTAATTAGGAGTGTAGGCAATATAGGACATCTAAGTAGCAGTGAAGCATTAGGAGAACAGGATATGCTAAATGTATCAGTAAACTGATTATATAGACAAGGTATTTCGAATGGCATGAATACTTGTAAGGGACTGAACATTTAGAAAAAATATACAAGAACTATTGGGTATTCAGATTACTCAAAATTGAATTCAGTGTACATGCTATGAATCAAGAGGAAACTCTATGATCTGGTCCTGAAATATACATTGGTTGATCAATAATTATGATATGAGCTAAAGATGAATATCTGAACAATGAAAAGAATGCAAGAGGTTGTACAAACTGGACTTTATTTGAGTGAATTCTAATGCTTCAACTGTTAAGGACGGAACATATATTGTTCAAGTGAGGGACAGATGCAATGTTGTCAGTAATAGGTAGATACTTAACATATGTGGTCTGAAACATCATACTTAAATCTAACCGATCATGGATTTATGCAATTAAGGCAGGACCAATCAACAAAGATTAACTGAACCTTCAAGGATACAGGATAATACAAGGAATGAAATGTTGTAATGAATAATAAGGAGAGTGTAGAATAATTAAACGTGTATGCAGTATATACAATAGTATGGAAGAGGGAAGGCAATATGTCCTGATGCAAGACACTCAAATGTGAAGACTAGTGATGGTGGGTGTAGTGTATTGCATATGCAGTAGATATGGATAAGTATGCAGTGATGTGAATGCTAGGATAAGATGCAGAATCATCAAATGAATTTGTAGAGCAAATGAAGGATGCAAATGAAGGTAATATGAAGTGCAGGGCATTTGGTACACTGTGCAGGATATGTGAAAGTGAGCAATTTTTGTGTATAGGTCAGGTAAGACAATTACTCTATGGTCCAACTAACTCATCCTTATACTACCAATGGACTGATACTTGAATGTCAGGACCAATCTGAATAGAAGTGGAAGGGTAGACTAAACTAAGGCTAAAGGGAATAGACTTAACTCCTTGACTGGTACTAAACTAAGGGTGAACAATGGTCCAGGTACAGGACCAAATGTAGAGGGTTATATATATGTATACAAGTGAGTAGCAATTAGTGTCAAGGGGTGAATGTGTCAATTGAAATGTAGCAATGTGTGAAGTGACTGTACCATAGCAAGCAATAGTGAATCAAAGTGTGCAAATCAATGCATATATGTTTGATACCCTAAGATACTGGGCTAATGTAAATGTAGGATGGTGAAAGAAGAGGCAGAATATTATATTCAGTGACTGAACACGAGGAGTATCCTATACTGGGCATTCTGAATGACTGAACAACAAGGGTAATGAAGGACAGACCACATCCTTGGTCTGCTTAGCTAAATGCAGTAAGGATATGGTGCAGCATGTGGATGCATTAAATGATGCTCTAAAATAGTGTGTAGTTAGATGTGTGTGTGTCACAAGAAGTGTACAGGCAAGACAAGTGTCAAGTGAATCAATGTGTCACAGAGAAAGGTGTTCAGACATGTGTGTGCAGCTATGTGTCATGAGTGAAAGCAGTGAACTATGAGTGTCGAGTGAATGTGAATCATGTGCAAGTGTCCAAGTGTCAAACATGTGTGTCAATGAAGTGTCAAAGAGGTGTCAAGTGTCAAGGAATAATGAATATCACATGTGCAGATAACAGAGTGAAAAGTGCAGCAGTGTTTCTCGACTGCTCAAGGCATTATGGGATCTGTAGATCAAACCACAGCTCGAATCCCCAATGGCTCGAAGCCCCACGACTATGGTTGAGGGTCAGATATTGCCCCTACCTAATTTAGTAGCTAGAAAGAGAAAGTAGGGCTTGTCGAGTGCGGGCAGACACCCTAGCAGCAGGGGAACCACTGTTTACAGGGTGTTCAAGGCTGCATCTCCCCATATCCATTTAAACGTATCAAACCACATCAATTTCACCTTAATCAATTACACATGCAATCTACAGATTTTAAGCAATCCAGAAATGTAATTATATCATAAATTAGAGAACAAAACATTATATGGGGCATTTCGTCGAACACTTGAGATACATATTCGATACAGAGCGATATATCCATGATACGTATCTCAAATGGACTCAAACTAGACCCAAATCATTTATAGAGCTTGGAGGATCCTAAATGGATGCATTTACAACAAGAAATCAGAAATCTAATAGGTTTAGAGGCTCTTACCAATTGGGAGTTAGAATTCCAATGAAAATCCTCTCATAAAGCTCTCCCACCAAATCTAATGGTCAAATTGCTCCAAATTCTTCCTAACTAGCCAATAGAGATCTCCTCTACTCAAGAGGAGTAGTTTGCAATTGGTTTGGATGAATTTGGAGTTGATTTGGTGTAAGGGGGCAAATTGGAGAAGAACACCAAAACTAGGGTTAGGGTTACAATGAAAGAGGAAGAAAGGGGGCTAATGATGACTTATATAGTAGGGTGGGCTGTTGTGGCCGGCCATGATGGTGTGGACTAGGGTTTGGTCAAGTTGCATTAGCTACAAGTCTTCTTATTGTCATTTAGAGGCCCTTTTTGAGAAAAGGCCCAAAGTGGTTTATTATTCTTAGTCAATTCTAGCCTATTCATGCTATTCTAACATTATTAGAACCCAACTAATCAACTCTATGTCCACTAGCTAGATTCTATGGTCATGGTTAGCCTTTAGTCAAAGTAGTTCTAAGGTTTCACTAGTAGAACATCAAAATCACAAAGCAATGATTTAAATAGTTTTAAATTAGTTAAAAATTCACTTAAATCATAAATTATATTATTAAATAACAAATTTTTACAAAGGTTCAAAATTATTCTCATTTTAGAAAAGTGGGTGTTACAGCATGCATTCTTTTACACTAGAAAACCTAGACCTACCAATAATGACAGCACTCTGCTTCCAATACTCAACATGCTAGATGGCAGTATTATGGCACCATTGGTCATATTTCTTCTTCATGTAGAGTTAGAGAGCTTGTTGATTTGAAAATATGTGCATGAATACCAAAATCTAACATTCCAGGACCCTACAAAAAATGGGTACCAAAGTTTTCATCTGCAAATTCTTTTATAGGTAAAACATCCTTCACATGCTAAAAGTAAATAGATCCTCGACAGCGGTTGCTCACGGCATATGACCGGTGATGCTTTATTATTCGCAACACTATCGAAGAAGAAATAAGGATACGTCTCCTTCGGTAATAATTTGAAAGGGTACATAATTAGCATTGGTAATATTGGTAAGGCTCCCTACCATATGATTAAAGATGTCTGTCTAATCTACTCAGCATAAGCCATTTAGCTGATCACGGTTGTGGCATTAACTTTGTCAAAGACAAATGTACGATAGTTGGTAGCTCAACTGGTAGTACTATTTTTGAAGGTATCAGGGGAAGACAATATACATATTTTTTATCTGTTAGAAGATACTAACAAAGCATGTAGACGCTTGATGGCCAAAAGTGATGAGAGTCAACTATAGTACATGAGACTCGGTCATGCAAATATGGACACAATTTCAAGACTTTCCACAAAGAAGCTGGTACGAGGCTTACCGGATATTTCTTTCAAGAATGATACGGTATGTAGCGAATGTAAAAAGAACAAAGCTACCCGATCTTCTTTTAAGTCCAAGAATGCTGTAAGTACCACTAGACCTCTATAATTGCTACATATGGATTTATTTAGACCTAGTAGAATTGCTAGCCTAGGTGGTAAGTTATATGCATTTGTAATATTAGATGATTTCTGTAGATACACGCGGGTATATTTTCTTGCACACAAGAGTGATGCATTATCAGAATTCGTCACCTTTTGCAAGAAGGTTCAAAATGAAAAGGGTTTCATGATCACTCGTATTCAAAGCGATCATGGCGACAAATTTGAGAATGTAGAGTTCAAGCAATTTTGTGACACATACGGTTATCTGCATCTGTAGATTGTAACATATGGCACTATATTGTAGCATATTGCATGTAAACTATTTGAGAAAATACGCAAACCAGTTGAGGTGTAAAGGGAGTTCGACAAAACTTTAGTCCGCATATTTCGATAATTAGCAGAGATAGGATTTAGTAGGTTAGAACAGACACAGAATGTCATTGCCAGAGTTTAAAATATTGGAAACACCAAAAGTCAAATCTAGTTTTCGGATTTCAATTAAACATATGGTGCTCAACTACTTTACCTATTTTCTTGCTAAATTTTATTTATTTACTAGAATTTTATTATGTCACATCATATTGTCATAATATAATATTTCTTTAAATTCTTTAATTACCTTATGGTAGCTAAGTTTGCACAATCTTGAATGCCATGCTCTCAATTCTCGACAAACCTAGACAACTAAATGTTACTGCTTGTACCGACACATGTTTGGAACTTCAAAAGAAAAGGTATGTGTCCAAATTCATATGTACATGCAGTCACTAGCTAAAGCTTGAGTTGGGTGTATTATTTTTGTTTATGATGTAGAGGATAGGCCCTTAACAGAGCTGAAATCAAAGATCAAAGATCATATTTAAGTGTAATTTATTTTTGTTAATGATTTTGTTTCTTGTATTCTTGTACGTATTTGTAGTCTTATACGTAATTTGTTATTGTTAATGATTTTGTTTCAAAATTAAGGCTGCTTAAATTTCTTTTTCCTAGTCAGTTTTGTGGTTCTAGTAAGTTAAGTCCAGAACTACACAACCTAGTCTTTCTTTCCCCTACTTTATCACCAACCAAACACAGCTAAAACCATTATATAATTTCTTAAATCAAGTAGTCGTGCCATTTTTTATTTTTCTGATGGCAACTATTATATCTGCCTTACTTGCCCTATGACGTAGTGACACCTGCTGCAAACAGAGTTCGTGCTTCATGTTCTGGACATCAACACATACATTAATTTAATCTCTTCTTTCATTTATCTGTTCAGCTGTATATTTTTATTATCCAACTCCTAATCTCCAATATTATGTATGTTTGTGCCAACTAAATCTTTTGTTGCCATATTTGTTTTCTGCTCTACTTGTTTTTACTATTCTTTTAAACTTGTTGTATATGTATGTCTTTTTTTCCTAGCCCAAATGCTTTTGTATTGGAGAAGAGGATCCGGTGCTTCTCTCATCGCAAACTGTTGTAAGCTCCTAAAGTTTCAATCTTTATGTTCGATTATTTGCAGAGTTGTGGGTTTTTTTTTTTTGGTGGAAGAACTCAAAATTTTAAGGAGGTGATTTGTGATTAGAATTATATTGAGATGCTACTTTTGTCAAGAAATTACAATGCTGATCCCTGTTGAAGATTTGAATATGGGGAATATGTTTTGGTGCTTCCTAGTGTATTTGGAATTACTAGTGTTGAAGCGAGGTGTATATATACTTTCAATCTTTTCTTTGGTTGTTGTGGACTGATCAAATATTTATATATTAATTTTGTCTTTCTTCTTGGTAATAAACTATCTATAAGAAGGTTGATATGAGTGTTTTTAATGTGCTTAGATGTGTGTATCTGCATCTGCATCCGCATTCTTAAATGAATAACTTGGAGATTTATATTAGGATCTGTCTGATTAATAGTTCATGTTTTGGTAGTTGTAGCGGCTTAGACAGAGTTGTACTAATTTTCTTGAAGTTCATGTTTAAAGTGAGTAATAATGTTTATGTGAATCATGCTCGTCATGCCTCCTCATATACACAGATACTAAATTCATCTTTGTGGATTCTCTGCAGGGGCTGCTATTTCCAGGCAGGAAGATCACTTAAGCTTGGAATGTCCCTAACTTCTGCCTAGAGGATGGCCTTAACTACCTGGACAATGTAGGTTGAAACAATGGTCAATATGAACAAAACTCATGTTTTCTTCCGGACATACGAGCTTTTGCACTGGAGGTTTGTCTTTTTTGCTTACTTGTATAGATAAAGAGTAGAGATAGCTGGCACTTAATGCATGCACTTTCTGGATTAGAAGAATCACTGTTGTTTGTTATTATACGTTAAAGTTGATAGACTGATTTGGCAAAATGATTTAGTTCAGAATTGCGGCAATTGCATCTTTTAAATACTTCTTCTGGTAATAACAGTCTAATTACCAAAACACAAACATGAAGCTTCTGCTATGTTTCTGACATGGTAATGACAGGTTATCATTTGTATTATTGGTACCATTCTCTTGAAAAAATTTAACCTCTGTGTTGATTATGTGATAGCTTACATTTTCGGATTGTGAAGGTTGATGGTCTTATCCAGCTGATGGAAGGAGAGAACACTCGTCCTATCAACATGGTGAACCCCAGGTAACTATCAAGTTTTTCGCGACATCGATTTAGAGTTTTATATAATAAAATTTTATTGTTATGTGTCCTAGGAATTCGTGCTTGTGGAATACCAAGAAGTTTATAACATTATTACTAGAATTTTCCTATGTTTTCTTAAGAGAAGTGTTTATTGAGAAACTGCTTATATTTGACTCCTCTAAAATGGCATTGATCTGGCTCATTGTTATAAAGGCTCTTTTTGTTGTTTCACTATGAGGTGGTTCTAAGTACATCTTTTTGATCTGTAGTTGAATTTTTTTTTGGTTGTCGAGGACCGTCAAAGAGAAATAATATCCCTACTATGAAGGAGTTGAAACTGTAAGCTGGGATGCTATGCTTTCAGTCACAATTCAGTGCATCTTCTCAAGTTCAGAGGATCACCCAACAATGCATAGAGAGGTACAGATGTTGGAAGCAGAGGTGATGACCAAAGTCCAAGTGATTTCAACGACTCCATCTCAGAGTGACGTTGTAACTTGTAACTTCTATGGCTCATGAGAGAGGGAGTTGAGTTCTATGGCTCATGAGAGAGGGAGTTGAGTAGAGTTGTTCTCTCGAAAATAAGAATTTTGTTTACTCTTTTCTATTGTACCCAATTCATTTTATTCTTTGTTGTAGAATCTGTAAATGGAACCAATTGACTATTGTTTCAAGAGTTCTTAAATTGATTTCCTGAATATAGCATGTTGTCTGATCAAAATGAATGTTTCGGAATCATTCAACATTGACAATTGCTTTTTATAACGCTTTGAATGTTTTTGAATATAGTGTGTGCGTGTGAAATACATCCACAACAGTTTGAAAAAGCGTTATATATATATATATATATATATATATATATATATATATATATATATATATATATATATATATATATATATATTTCCTATTTATAATGCTTCGAAAATAAGTGTTATATATATAAAAAATATATTTATAACGCTTTAGAAATTAAATGTTATATATAGTTGTATTATTTATAACGTTGTCAGAGGAAAAGTATTATATATGAAGTGTCCATTTATAACATTTATAACGGTTGTTGTTTAAAGATATAAGTCATCTTTTGTAAATAAAGATGACACGTATAAGTTATCTTTTGCATATAAAGATAACGTATAAAAGTCATCTTTTATAAATAAAGATAACGTATAAAAGTCATCTTTTGTAAATAAAGATGACATATAGAAATCATCTTCTGTAAATAAAGATAACGCACAAAAGTCATCTTTTGTAAATAAAGATGACGCACAAAAGTCATCTTTTGTAAATAAAGATGACACATATGAGTTATCTTTTGCAAATAAATAAATAAAGATAACATACAAAAGTCATCTTTTGTAAATAAGGATGACACATAGAAGTCATCTTTTGTAAATAAAGATGACGCACAAAAGTCATCTTTTGTAAATAAAGATGACGCAGAAAAGTCATCTTTTGTAAATAAAGATGACGTGTGTTGAACCATCATTGATTTCGCACGATAAAGATGACACCAACGTAGATGACGGCCAGACAAATGTCATTAATTAGCATATTTAGCCGTCATTGTTATCCATTTTTGTAGTAGTGGATACGTATCCTATATCTCAGCACTATATCTCCGTGTCCAAGATAGTGTTAGGGTCCTGCAAGATATCGGTGTATCGACTCAGTAGTGTAAGGGTAGTCTCCTATGGCCTATGTTAGAAATTAAAGAGCCAACATATCTCGTTGGTTGCACCCAGAGTCGTTCTGGGATGTACACATGTAATATAACAACAAAAACTAGCAGGCAATTATTTTGTGACTGAAAAGTGACTCAACATGGTGGCAAGTTATATTTTCCTGGACCCAGTAGCTGGAAGGTGGAAGAATCTGGCATGCAGTCCGAGTCCAAAGAACGAAAATAACCTAGAGAATAGATTTGAAAACTAATTCTTAAGCTAATAAAGTATCTTATATAAACTTATTTAAATATATATATATATATATATATATATATATATATATATATATATATATATATATATATATATATATATATTTTTTTTTTTTTTTATATATATATATATATATATATATATATATATATATATATATATATATATATATATATATATATATATATATATTTTATATACATATATATAAATATATATATATTTAAATACATATATATACATATATATGTATATATATGTATACATATATATATACATATATATAAATACATATATATAAATACATATATATATATATATATATATATATATATATATATATATATATATATATATATATATATATATATATTTTTTTTTTTTTTTTTTTTTTTCATCCCAAGCTCACACTTAGCCTATGTGTCTCATCATGTTCCTGTTCATGCACACAAACAGAGACTCCTATGCTCGTAGTTCATTTCCTAACCTACACAACAATGAAACCTGAACGTTCCCTCAAACACACCCAATAGTAGAGGCACTATTATTATCTATTTGCATAAGATACTATGCTGCCTTTTCTAACCCAACCATGCTAAGTGGTTCACACAACATCAAGGTTCCCATACAACACATATATATACACTGCTTCACTTCCATTCCTATTTATATACATGCAATTATAATGCAGTACTTCCTCATGTATTCTAGTGGACATTCCTGTACAATACTAAGTTTAGCATCTACAAATGGTGCTTACTCCCTCCACATCGCCCCTCCCTCCCTTTGAAGCCAACAGTTACATGCACCCTTGTCACATGCTCAGTTGAGCTTCTCTTCACTTTTCATTGCTCACCACAGATGTGTAATAATCCTTCCCCTCAACCCGAGAGGATTACACCATCACCCACTCATATACCAGCCATGCATCCTCTATCACTCAAACATACCTTACCTGCTCAATATATCCCATTATTCATTGCTTCTTCAAAAAAACACACACTTATATTTTCTTTACTCAAAGGTTTTGCCACTATACTTGTCATTAGCTCCTCATTTCCCTAAGACTCGCACACACTCGTTTACAAGGTCTTCCTAACCAATGGTGAAACATACACCATGGTCCTTACTAGTCCCATACAACTATTGTTGGTGTTTTTGCCTTTGGACTAGAAAAGATAGTCCCACATCGGCTACACCAAATGGTGAGTATCTCAATATAATGCATTGCTTGTGTTGAGGTGTGCACATGAGATGTAGTGGTGCACAAGTTTGTGCCATGTGGAAGTATTTTCCTAGAAGGAAAAAGGATTAAATCCAACAAGGATGCAAGTTAATTTTTGTTGTGCGGACTCGGACTCGGACACGGACTCCAGGATGTCTCGTGCATGCACGGGAGTGTTCGGGGGGTAGGCGTGGACTGGCACACTTCTATGCTGATTGTGGGATGATCTAAAATATCAAACTCTATTTTTGAGTATTGGTATTTTAGTCCCACATCGGATAGGAGAAGAGGTGAAGTCTCAACTCCACTCTATAAATAGAGCCCCTTGGCCTTCTTTGAAAGATGCACCAAGAAGAGAGTTGAGGGAGTCTGTTAAGTCCAGGAAGCCCGTTCAAGTCTCAAATATTAACTTACGAGCGTTCCAGTAGTTCTTCGTGAACTTGCTGGTTCCTGGAACCTGTTCGTGCTCGTGTGGGGCGAATAAAGCTTTGAGCAACGGTGGTTCATTCACCCCAGCATTTCATTCTCGCCTGTCATCGCTGCTGTTGTCTTTTACATTAACTTCTTTTTAGAAGCTCTACTGCTGATAGTCGCTTGCACAAAAGTCTCTTTAGATTTTTTGTGTATTACGTAGAATCTTTTTAGATCCTCGTAATTCAGAATCCTCCAGGATCTCTGTTGCACATCTTCTTTAAGGTGTTGCATTTGAAACGTTGTCTTTACAATTGTTTCAGTTTCAGAATTTTCCATCAAAAATTGTGCCTCGGCACTAACAATCTCAAAGCTTTATTGAAAAGATGGATAATTCTCGTGCTTCGCTCATCGATACCGGCTTTAACAAGTTGGAGAAATTCGATGGCGAACACTTCCAGAAATGGAGGCGAAAGGTCACTTTAAATCTTCAACTCGTAAATGTTGATCACGTGCTGTCAGAAGAAGAACCGATCGTTCCAACCACTAGATCTGCTGCGGCTGTGGCCGCTGCTACGACCAAGCAAGCGAAGTGGAAGAGAGAAAACAGTATATGCAAACTACTGATACTCAATTCCATGGAAGACTCTCTGGCAGAGTCCTACTCCAAGAAGACATCTGCCAAAGAGATATGGGACTCCTTGGGAAAGCTCTATGAAGATGACGAGAACCGGTCCAAGATCTTCATGGTAGAAAAATTCCACAAGTGGACCTTCGAAGACGAGAAGGCGATGCTGTCCCAAGTGAAGGAGTTTCTGAAGTTGCGTCAGAAACTAGAAGACGAGAATATGCCCTTCGTCGACAAGTTTGTCGTTGGAGGGATCGTCGCAAAACTTCCTACAGAATGGAGCAACTTCTATGCAAGGATGCATCGAAAGAAGATAGAAATTAGCTTAGAAGATTTCTTGCAAGAGATCCATGTTGAGGACGAGATGCGCTCTCAACAGAAGATGGATACTCTGTACAAGCAACTGGCGAAGGCTAATCTGGTCCAAACCAGAGAGTACCAGGGGAAGCAGGCGGCTTCTCATTGCAAAAAGAAGGACTTCACGAATCTGAAAGTGAAGGGTCCTGCTTTCAAGCAGCAGAAGTCCAAGTCCCATGTGACTTGCTTCAATTGTGGCAAGAAGGGCCACTACAAATCCGAATGTAAGTCCAAGCCCAAAGAACAAGGTGAGCCTAGTAAGGTTTCTATGATTACTAATCTAGTTGCCATGATAGCACAGGTTACAACTGTGGGGGCTGACTTGGACTGGTGGATAGACACTGGTGCGACCTGCCATGTATGTTCAGACAAGTACAGGTTCGTCTCTTATGAGCCAACTTCAGAGAAGGTCATAATGGCAAACCAGGCACAAGCTGAAGTACTGGAAATTGGGACGGTGGAGCAGAAACTCACATCGGAGAACACTCTGACGCTTCAAGGTGTGAAGCATGTTCCAGTAATTGCTAAAGAACCTGATCTCTGGAAGTCTGCTCTGCAATGCAGGCTTGAGGATGGACATCAATGCTGGCCAGTTGGTGATGTCCAAGAAGGGTACATTCTTCGGGAAAGCTTTCCAAACTGAAGGAATGTACAAGATTCAGCTTGTTGTAACCCAGCATGATAATATAAATGTAATCACTTTTTCTGATTATTCTTTTGAGTTGTGGCATAATAGGCTAGGACATGTTAATTGTAAAAGGATTAACAGAATGTCTAGTCTAGGACTTATCTCCAAGTATGGGGGTAAGGTAGAGAAATACGAAGTATGTGCTCAGACGAAGATCACAAGGAAACCCTTTCACAGGGTCCATCGAAGCACAGATCTTCTGGAGTTGGTTCACTCAGATATCTGTGACTTCAAACAATTCTTTATAAAGGCCGGGATGAAGTATTTCATTACTTTCATCGATGACTTCTCAAAGTATGCTTTCGTCTACTTGCTCAAGTCTAAAGACGAAGCATTCGAAAAGTTCAAGGAGTTCAGGGTCGAGGCTGAGCGGCAAACTGGACAACAACTCAAGAGGTTAAGGAGTGATCGAGGCGGAGAGTATCGATCTCATGAATTCTTATCATTCTGCAAAGAACATGGAATCATCAATGAGACGACGGCTCCGTACTCTCTTCAATCCATCGGAGTAGCAGTAAGAAAGAACAGAACGTTGACAGAGATGATAAATTCCATACTGTTGACTGTGGGTCTTCCAAAGTGCTACTGGGGAGAAGCTGCACTAACGACAACGTTCATTCTGAACAGAGTGCCATATGCAACTTCCGACATAACTCCTCATGAACTCTGGTTCAAAGTCAGACCTAACTTGAATGTCATTCGAGTGTGGGGGTGTCTGGCTTATGTGAAGCTCCCGGATCTGAAGATTCAGAAGCTGGGGACAAGGACTACGAAGGCGATCTTCTTAGGGTATGCCGAGAAGAGTGATGCTCGGAGATTCCTTGATATCGAGTCAAACCATATCATCGAATCTCGCGATGCTGAAGACTTTGAAGACAAGTTTACAAAACATAAGAATATTGTTCTCGCGGATCTTCCGGAGAATGATGAGGGTACAAAGCAGACATAATTCTTTAATGAACCAGTAGTCCTAGATGAAGCTGTCGTCAAGGAGACACCAGCTGAACCAGAACTCGCTGAGCCGTCAACTAAGCGAACGAGGAGGCCGAAAGACTTCGGAATGACTTCGTCACCTATCATGTGAAAGCAGATCCGCTTACCTATGATGAGGCGATGAAGACCAGAGATGCTGTATTCTGGAAGGAGGCGATAGACAACGAGATTGACTCAATCACCTCCAACAACACATGGATATTGGTTGACCTGCCAGAAGGAGCAAGACCCATTGGATGCAAATGGATCTTCAAGAAGAAGATGAAAGCAGATGGAACCATTGACAAGTTCAAGGCCAGGCTAGTGGCCAAGGGGTTTGCTCAGAACCAGGGGATCGACTACTTTGACACTTATGCTCCAATAGCTCGGATGACAACCATCAGAGTGTTAATTGCTCTAGCAGCAATACACAAGCTGGTGATACATCAGATGGATGTGAAAATGACATTTCTTAATGGCGAGCTGACCGAAGAGATCTATATACAACAACCAGAAGGTTTTGTCGTCAGAGGTCTGGAAGACAAAGTCTGCAAGTTGATGAAGTCTCTGTATGGTTTGAAACAAGCTCCCAAAATGTGGCATGAGAAGTTTGACAAGGTGATATGGTCAAATGGCTACAGGGTCAGTGAAACAGACAAGTGTGTCTATACAAAGTTTGCTGACGGAAGAGGAGTAATCGTATGTCTTTACGTGGACGACATGCTAATCCTAGGTACGGATTTAAGCTGCGTCACAGAGACAAAGAAATTCCTCTCGACCAAGTTCAGTATAAAGGACTTGGGGGATGCCGACGTAATCTTGGGGCTCAAGATCATCCGGACAGGCACTGGAATAGCGCTGTCACAATCTTATTATATTGAGAAGATGTTCACTCGCTACGGGTATCAAGATCTTCCTATTATTGATACACCGTACCGGAGTGATCAGAAGCTAGAGCCAAATTCGAGGGAAAGCATCAAGCAGTTGAAGTACGCTAGCGTCATCGGAAGCTTGATGTACGCTACTACTGCCATAAGGCCTAACATAGCTTTTGCCGTGGGAATGCTGAGTCGGTTCACTAGCAATCGAGGTATTGAGCACTGGAAAGCTATGAAGCGTGTTATGAGATATCTCAAGAAAACTCAGACATATACACTTTTCTACAGTGGAGATCCGTCAGTAGTGGAAGGCTTCAGTGATGCTAGCTGGTGTTCAGATATGGAGAGCGAGTATTCCACAGGTGGATTCGTATTCGCCATGGGCGGAGCTGCTATATCGTAGAAGTCGAAGAAGCAGACTATGTTATCTCGCTCCTCCATGGAATCTGAATTCTTTGCATTGAATGCTGCTGCAGATGAAGCAGAGTGGCTTCGGCAGCTCATGTATGATCTTCCGGTGGTTGGGGCTCCGATACCGGCAATACCGATATACTGTGACAACCAGGCGGCAGCAGTAGTGGCATCAAATGATCTCTTCAACGGAAAGAAGAGAACGGTGCGGTTGAAGCACAGAGCAGTACACGATCTTATCAAGAGAGGTGTTATTGCAGTGATTGATGTTCGGAGTCAGGAGAACTTGGCGGATCCGTTCACCAAGGGCCTCAAGCACCAGCTGGTCGATGACACAGCTTGTAAAATAGGCTTGAAAGCATTCTGATAGTGTGTCTTTGTAATCCTACCATAAAGTTTTATGTTATTAGTTCAAAGAGAAATCTACTAGGCATCTAACTTTTGGTTCAAAGGAGGATCACTGACTGGGAAACTATCAGGTAACAGTGGGTACTTGTTCTCTGGAACATGGAAGGGATACGAACCCATAACCACTGTTGTCTACTATGTATTTTTTGCGGAAAAAAATAGATCCTGTGGAAGGTTGGCTTAAACGCCTTAATGAGTTCTGCAGGAAGAGTGAATGCCTGGTGTGCTTTACAGGAAGCACGGTAGAGCAGCACTACAAGAAGTGAAACTCCATGCTACAGTGGGGTGACTCCACCATGAGGTTCCCAGGTAGGGGTAATGCCTCGGCTTTGCAAGCCAAGTCATAGCGGTGTAGCACCGCAAATAGGCAGGTAGCCTAATGTTGTATGACGTAATTAAAGAGTTATAGATAGCACTACAAAGGGGAGGATGGCCCCATGTTACAGTGGCATGACACCATGATGAGGTACCCAGGTAGGGGTAAAGCCTCGGCATTGCAAGCCATGTCGTTGTGGCGTAACACCGCAAGGAAGCCTTAGACTTCATGCTGGGTAGTTTGGCACTATAAAGAGGCTTGTGACCTCATGCTACAGTAGTATGACACTACGATGAGGTTCCCAGGTAGGGGTAATACCTCGGCTTCAGGTCATGTCATAGCGGCGTAGCATCGCAAGGAAGCGCAAGGCTTCATGTCATATCTCTTTAATAAAGAACTCACCTATAGTGTATGGAAAGAGATATCAGGCCGTCTCTTGAGGGTAAACTTGTAGACGCCCAAAATTATACACTGAAACCAGGCTGGCACAGGGCCTTCAATGTGCAGCCAGAAGCACAGTTGATGTCATTATGTGAGTAGGAAGAATTGCAGTTATGGTGCAGAATTCAAGGCTTAGTCCATTTTTGTATCATGCTGTTATTTAACCCATGCGGGAAGATTCAAGTCATAGCGACATCTATCCTAATGCATGATGGACAGTAACTATGGGGAACGCTCAACCCATATATTGAGATATATGGGGGATTGTTGGTGTTTTTGCCTTTGGACTAGAAAAGATAGTCCCACATCGGCTACACCAAATGGTGAGTATCTCAATATAATGCATTGCTTGTGTTGAGGTGTGCACATAAGGTGTAGTGGGGCACAAGTTTGTGCCATGTGGAAGTATTTTCCTAGAAGGAAAAAGGATTAAATCCAACAAGGATGCAAGTTAATTTTTATTGTGCGGACTCGGACTCGGACACGGACTCTAGGATGTCTCGTGCATGCACGGGAGTGTTCGGGGGGTATGCGTGGACTGGCACACTTCTATGCTGATTGTGGGATGATCTAAAATATTAAACTCTATTTTTGAGTATTGGTATTTTAGTCCCACATCGGATAGGAGAAGAGGTGAAGTCTCAACTCCACTCTATAAATAGAGCCCCTTGGCCTCCTTTGAAAGATGCACCAAGAAGAGAGTTGAGGGAGTCTGTTAAGTCCAGGATGCCCGTTCAAGTCTCAAATATTGACTTACGAGCGTTCCAGTAGTTCTTCGTGAACTTGCTGGTTCCTGGAAGCTGTTCGTGCTCGTGTGGGGCGAATAAAGCTTTGAGCAACGGTGGTTCATTCACCCCAGCATTTCATTCTCGCCTGTCATCGCTGCTGTTGCCTTTTACAGTAACTTCTTTTTAGAAGCTCTACTGCCGATAGTCGCTTGCACAAAAGTCTCTTTAGATTTTTTTGTGTATTACGTAGAATCTTTTTAGATCCTCGTAATTCAGAATCCTCCAGGATCTCTGTTGCACATCTTCTTTAAGGTGTTGCATTTGAAACGTTGTCTTTACAATTGTTTCAGTTTCAGAATTTTCTATCGAAATTTGTGCCTCGGCACTAACAACTATCAACAGGGATATTTCCTTCCAATCCAAACTAACATTGCTAATTTATATAATTAATATGAAGAGAATATTAGCAATTTTATTGTACCCTGTCGATTCATGAGATGAAGAACATAAATTAAATTGCGAAAGCGTACCTGAATCCATTTATAGTCTTGATGGATCGTGAAACGGTCGTCCTTTTATGGGGTTCGATCTTCCAACTTGCTACGACCCTTAATGACAAAGAGGAATCTGAATCCTTTGTCCATCTGCTTCTGTTGATGGGGATGCAGAAGAGAAAACCTTTCTTTTGGTGGCCGTATAAGTTGGGGACCATAACCCTAATGAATACATATATTTATATGTTTTGATATTTCTAATTTGGCCCCTCATCAAATTAGAATTATCTCCGATATCTACACATTAATTCCATGACAATTATACCCTTTGGCCAATTTCCAAATAGACCACTTTAATTTGGCTTAATTATTTAGATAGCCTAAATACAATTAATTTTACATGTGTGGTCCCTTAATTATTGAATAATTCCAATAATCTTCTACTGGGCCACATATGTAACCTTATAATTGTGTTAACCTTAGTGAGCTCATAAATTGCTATCTTAATCCTTAGGGTATATCCAGACAATCTCGTCTATTAACCATATCAACATGGGATCAAAGCGGCCTTCGTCACATATAGCGTAACTAAACCATCAATGGTCACATATACCAATATAGCTAAACGACATAGATCAATCATGGATACGTAGCATAGAAATTACACGCAATGTGATCAATACATGTCTATTTCCAACTAGTCCTCCTTAACTTTAATGAGATCAATACTTTAACATAATGAAAACAGAATGAACTGAATTTTCATATATCTGATCAGATAAATATCCAAAATACTTTAATACATAAATGTGTCCAAAACTAAATAGTACCCAAATACATAAAATACAAACTCCTACTATATCGCCATATACTTAATTGAGATAACACCATATGAGTAGTATGCTCATGAAAGATCCTGGGTGATAATGCTTTTGTGAACGGATCCGCTAAAATGGAGTTTGTCATAATGTGCTATATGGACAATTTAACCATTCTGAATTCTTTCCTTCACAACGAGAAACTTTATGTCAATATCCTTGACTTATACAAGTTTCTGTTGTTATTGGAATACATTACTGCTGATTTATTGTCACACCATAATTTAAGTGGTCTTTCAACACCGTACTGTAGGCGCAGCCTTGTGACAAATTTTCGCAACCATATTTCCTGAATGGATGCCCCACAGCATACTATAAACCTTGCTGCCATGGTGGAAGAAATTATGAGTGCATGTTTGACACTCATCCAAAATATATCTCCATTAATCAGCATAACCTGATGTGGATCTCCTACTGTGTTGGCATCCAACAAAATCGGAGTCGGAATACCTTATGATCTCCAAAATTTTCCGATCTCCTACAAAGAGCTTATAATTTCTTGTTCTCTATTAATTATTTAAGTAGTTTGGCTACTACCCAATGATCCATCCATATTTGCTTAAATATCTGCCTAACGTCCTAATATGTATGCAATATCCTGACGCGTACATACTTGAGCATACATTAGACTCCCTACAACTGATCATGAAGGAAAAATCTATTTTATTTTCTTAATTTCAAGGCTATTCTTAGGGCACTGATTGAGACTGAACTTGTCTCCTTTAGCGACTGGGGTGTCACCTGGTTTGCATTCCTGCATGCCAAATCTTTTAAGCACTTTATCGATATAGCTCTTTTGTGATAATCCAAGAATACCTCGAGAACGATCTCGGTGTATTTGAATTCCTAATACAAAAGAGGCGTCACCAAGATCTTTCATCTCAAAGTTATTTGATAAAAATTTCTTAGTGTCATGCAATATGCCTATATCATTTGTGGCAAGCAGTATATCATCAACATACAAAACCAGAAAAATAATTTTACTCCCACTGAATTTGTGATACACACAATCTTCAACAACGTTAACCTCAAAACCAAACGAGGTAACAACTTGGTAAAATTTATAGTACCACTGACGAGAAGCATGCTTGAGTCCATAAATGGATTTTGTCAATTTACAAACCATATTATTTGAATCTTTCGACACAAAGTTTTTATGGCTGCACCATATAAATAGTTTCGTCAATGTTACCATTGAGAAATGTCGTTTTGACAACCATTTGATGTAACTCAAGATCAAAATATGCAACATGTGCTATGATTGTTTTAAAGGAGTTTTTCAAAGATACCGAAAAGAAAAACCCTTTAAAATCAATCCCAAAATTTTGAGTAATGTCACTAGTTACAAGACATACTTTATACCTCTCCACATGACCATTCGAATCCTTCTTGGTTCTAAATGTCCATTTGCAACCAATGGATTTCATACCTTTTGGTATTGGGACATGTTCTTAAACTTTATTGTCTTGTATGAACTTATACTCCTTATTTATTGTATCAATCCACTTTGAGAACTGGAACTTTCCATGGCCTGACGGAAGTTGATTAGATAATCTTCCAGTATCCACAGTCTTCCTCACGTTCCTAGAGAAATATGACAATATTATTCAAAATTATATTTCTCCTTTCTCTGGTGGACCATCTTAATATTACCGGTTATTGAGTTTGTTCCTTAGGAATAATTACCATATCTTGAATGGGGTGCCGCTACGTTGTCGTTGTTAAGGTATCTCAATAACGACTTATAGAGGTAATTCGACATTGTCTTATTGAGACTCCAAATTTACTTCTTGATCATGACATGTATAGAATCCTACACATCGTCAAAAGTGATAGTAGGAATCGTAATTGATTCCTTCTCAAAGATAATGATCCTGACTTTATTTCTCCCCAAAACTCAACATCCTCAAAAATTATTACACTTCTCGTCTCAATTTTTTTTTAGTGTGTGATTGTATAATTATCAACCCCTTGATCTGTAGCATAACCAATAAAGTAGCTGCTTATAATTTAACTTTGGTCTGTCTTCCCATTACACATTCAATATAAACATTAAAGTCTATAAAGTCAATGGAATCCAAATCGTTCAACTCTATTTCTAGAGAAGTGACCTAATGCTTATGTCATAATGAGGCTAAAAAATATATTATTAATTTTGCTTTTAGTACCACATGACTTCACTTGCAAGGTTTCATTATAAGATACAACAGTTTCAACTGAATATAGATTATCATAAACCTTAAGGAAACCGTTACCAATAATATTTAAATTTAAAGATAGACTAAACATATTGTTTTCAAATGAACAATGATAACCAAATTTGTCCATTAAAGAAACTGAAACTGAATTTCGTCTAAAAGACGGTACAATAAAAGTGTCTATCAAATCCAAATAATAATCGGTTCCTAAAAATAACCTAAAATGTCATATTGCTTTCACTTAAGTGTCTATCAAATCCAAATAATAATCGGTTCCTAAAAATAACCTAAAATGTCCTATTGCTTTTACTTCTACCGAATTGTCGTCACCCACATAGATGTATCTTTCACCATCAATTGACTTTCGGCAACTCAGGCAACCTTGCCTAGAACATTAATGTGGGTAGTCCCACCAGAATCTAACTACCATGAGTTTCTTGGTACTAAAACTAAATTAACCTCAGAACAGATCAAATTTAGAAATATACTTTTCTTTATACGCCATGCGTGGTACTTTGTACATTTCTTCCTTATGTGTCCTGTCTTATCACAAAAGAACAACCTTAGTTTTATATTATTGTTTCTTTTGATCTGGACCCTTAGCAGCTATTGTATTCATTTCTTTTTGCCCTTAAAGTTTATCCCATTAAACATGAAAATTAAAATCTTATTGGCAGATATTTTAACAACATTAACTGTAAAGAGAACAAAGCAAAAAAAAACGAACATGCTCTAACAAATAACCAAAGCATAAAATATAGTTAAACAAATTCAAATAATGGTGAACCCCATCTCAAGATACCTAGTACATCATTAATATCAAGTCTTTGGACAATGATATTAACTGCAAGTGGTATTCTTGGTGTAATGATCAAACATTGACAATAAGTCATGTCAAATAATAAGCCTATCTTTGGATCGGATTATTATTCACATGTAAACCGTATAATTGTCACACATTTATCACCACAAGTATGTGTGCAATTCGGCCAATTATTAACCTTTCTTTGGGCTGGCTAATACTCGCATGAATTTACACACACAAACATCAAACATCCTTCATAGACTATCTACGCAATAGAGGTCACTTTGCCGATATTTTGTTTCAATGGGTCTATTTAGAATATTAGACGACTATTGCTAGTCACAATAGGCACCAAAAAAATTTGAATGTTGACTAAATTTTACAAAACCGAATCATGTCCAAAACTTTATGTATATGCATAATTAAAATATTACAACTCAATTAAGATAATCATATGCATGTGAATCTCTTTACATGATTCAAACAAATATTGTTAATTTGACTAAACTGAGCATTGTCAACATAATAAAATTCACGTAATATTTTACTGAAGATATGGACCAATAGATTGCTTCAAATAACCCATAAAGATTATATTAAAATAATCTGTTGAAGATATGTACGTCAATAGATTACATCAAATATATGAGTTAGAACATAAATTTATTGGAAACTAAATTTATGCCAAACATAAAATTGTCGATATTTGATTCCAATTTGTCCTTCAATGATCAACTTAGATTGGAAAATACTCTAAATTGAGTAACACCAAATATCTATCAGCATGAGTAATTGGAATCTAACCGACATTCCATATTATCACATGTCCAGCAATAAGCATATTCATGCATATTTAATATAATGGAGAATTTCTACAGTCATTATCACATGCGTCCATATCTAATATTTAAGCATGAATAGAGAGGTCATTACTGTACATAAATTAAAATTTTTATCAAGATTCCCTTAAGTATGCCAATCAAATCAATGGAAAATTGACAGCAAACCAATGTTAACATTTAAGATGCAAAATTACTTATGTGGCTAAAATACGAATTCACTTCTGTGGCTAAAATACGAATTCATTTAAGATGCATACAAACCAATGTTAACATTTATTATGGTCGTGCCTACCAAATCAAAATAGTAGCAGTAGCATAATAACAACAGGTTAGCCTTAAAAGTTTGTACCAATACTGCTTAATTGAATTCATATTTTTTAAAGATGAAAAATTCATGAACGAAAGCGTTCGGAAAAGAAAAATTCATGGACACCTCAAGTAGCAGTAGCAAGAAACGTGAAGCATGCTAGCACGTTACTCTTTTGGTTTCAAAATCTTAAGTAATTGTTTTACAAAGTTCATGGACATCTGGAAGCAATTGAGACCGGATTCTTCATATATATATATATAAAAATGCTCGGTGAATAATAAAAGCTTCCATAGAACAATCAGAATCCTAAATAAAATTAGATCTAACGATCTAGGGTTTCGAACACCAACAAAAATTAAATCTGAAAATTTTAAACTCATGAATCAAACAAAGGTGGCTCTGATAACACTTGTTAGCAATTTTATTGTACCCTGTCGATTCATGGGATAAAGAATATAAATTAAATTGCGGAAGCGTACCTGAATCCATTGCTAGTCTTGATGGATCTTGAAACGGTCGTCCTTTTATGGGGTTCGATCTTCTAACTTGCTACGACCCTTAATGACAAAGAGGAATCTGAATTCTTTGTCCATCTGCTTCTGTTGATGGGGATGCAGAAGAGAAAACCTTCCTTTTGGTGGCCGTATAAGTTGGGTACCATAACCCTAATGAATACATATATTTATATGTTTTGACATTTCTAATTTGGTCCCTCATCAAATTAGAATTATCTCCGGTATCTACACATTAATTCCATGACAATTATACCCTTAAGACAATTTCTAAATAGACCACTTTAATTTGGCTTAATTATTTAGATAGCCTAAATACAATTAATTTTATATGTGTTGTCCCTTAATTATTGAATAATTCCAATAGAGAACCCATACATACTACTTAGTTATACTGCTATAGCATCGGAAGATGATGAGGAGTTTGGTGGTCCATGCAGGTCGAGTTAGCCGTTTCGGTTATTTTACTGTACCGAGCGGGCCTGCGAAAAAGATTAGACCCTTAGGATTCTCAATCCACAACTGCCTTGACAAATCTTTTAGAAATTTCTCAATCGTTCTTGAACTTCATATTTTGTACTCAACTATCTTCCTTTGCTCCTCGTGTCATTGCTTCTCGTCCCTTCCTATTTCGGGGTGACGAATGCTCGTGCTTTATATAACTAATCAGTATTCCTTAGATTAATATTTTAAATTAGTTTGCTTATTAAATATTTGATTGCTTTGATAGATGTGAGAGGTATTAACGACGCCATAAGCCATATGTATATTGGTATCGAAATATAGGAAGGACGCAACTAGGGGAAAAAAGATAGAGTGAGTTTTTCAAAATCTTGTAGTAAATAGGGGTATTGTGAGCGATGGAGGATAGACGTCCTCATAAATTACTTGATTTTTGGTTGTTGTTAGGAATATTGACGAAGTTTACGAGATTTGGTTGAAAAAAAAAAGAGTACGAATGTCACTACGCGGGAAAAAAGGTAATAGTTCATGGATAAAGGTAGCAATATGGGTTGGCAGGATAATATTACTTTACTAACTGATCGGTTGCAAGTCATAGAGTAGAGTAGAATATTAAAGGAGTAATATTGATTGCCAGACTTACTAGTTAGCTTGGAGCACCACCTTTCATTATTTATTTTAATTTCGAAGACAAAATTCTTTTAAGGAGGGTAGAATATAAATTCCCAAAAGTTTAAATTTTTATTTATTAATTACTTGATCAAAATAGTAATTTTGAATTTTTTTATAGATATTTTTAAACAATTATTTATCAATGTAGTTAAATCAATTCATGAATAATAAATACTAGTAGCATAATAATTATGAATTTTTTTAATTTCTAAAGCTATGTATATAAATATATAATCGTTATCTAGAGTAGGGATCACCATTGAGCCCGAGGCCCATGGACACCAAAAAAAAGTCCGTCCGGCACAATGGGCCAAAGTCCAATACAGCTCCATCATTAGGGAAGCCCAAGCCTGACCTGAAGTCCACTCGATACAAGCCCGTCCGAACCCGCCCATAAAAGCCTCTCTAAGCCCAGACCATTTGGACGTACCTACATGTGTGGATCATAGATATGCATGGTTCAGTATGATCCAATGCAAATAGTTTTCATCAATTATTCGTGCTAATGAACTTAAAATGTCCTTAATTTGCTAACAAGTTAGTAACCTATCATGGTTTATATGCATCCTATATATAACATGGACACCAGTATATCCATAAAATAGGTAATGCATCTAAGTTCAAATAAAATCAAGTTTATATATAATTAACATTATGCATGCACTGTAAACACTTCTGAAATCAAGTTTATATATATAATTAACATTATGGAGTCAGATATTAAGCTTTGGAATTTGGATATGTGTTCTCTTATACAATAGTCGACTGATCTTTTGCTCTCTCTTTCCTCTTGTATAAGCTTCTTATATTAGTAAGCATCTTCAACAGTGCAATTTTTGAAGAGTCAGCACAACCGCTAGTTACCACAAACTATAATATAGTATTGAAATAATCTTTCAAAGACGAGTTTAACGATTAGGTCCAAAAATGTCCATTTGGACTTTTTATAGAGCTAATCCGATCCGACTTGATCCAAAAAGTCCAGAACGTGTGGACGGACTTGAGTTTCATAAATAATAATTAAGTCACACTCAGCCCGACCTGAAATATCTCTAGGGCCAAAAAGGACCCATACTCAACTCGAACCCGTACTTTATGGACATGGACAATCCGGCCCGACCCGACCCATGAAGACCCCTAATCTGGAGCCTTCATAATTGTTTAAGCTTGTGATCCATAACCCTTACAAACACGTGAATAGTGGATATGACTACGCATGCATAAATGATTGTAATGCATGCAAGGTTTGAGTTCCTTTTGAATTTTTACTTGTATATGCACCTACGCTACAATACGTAAGATTTTCTTATAAAGTATAAGCTATGATTTGATAAAAGCTATGCTTATCCATCTCCATTTCAAACTTAGTAACAGACTAGATTATTTTCATCAATATCTGTTCATATATATATATATATATATATATATATATATTTTTTTTTTTTTTTTTTTTTCATATATATATATATATATATATATATATATATTATATATATATATATATATATAAGGCCCTTCTATAATACATGGGATGTATCAATACATCCCAAACAATTGCATTGAAAATGAATTGGAAATTGTGAAAGGTGTTTACTTTGACTTCGGCTTTAATCTGAACCATTAGATCAACATCCAATGATTCAAATTTGGAATATATCGATACAAATTTTTACATGAAATATATTGAAATTTTTTTCATATATATATATATGTATATATATATATATATATATACTAGTCATAACCCGTGCCCATAGGGCATGGTTCATTTAAGGTATTCCCCCTCAAAATCTTGGACCCCCAATTTTAAACGAACAATAATAATTTTGAGGCCCCCATCAAAATATTAAATTCCAACCACTGCTGGATGTGAATTTTCTTTGGATTTCCCATAAAATTTCACTCTCAATAATGCTCATCCACAACCATTATGAGGCCCCCATCAAAATATTAAATTCCAACCATCAAAATATTAAATCCCCATCTTTGGATTCCCCATAAAACCCCACTCCCAATAATGCTCTTTCCCATAAAACCTCACTCCCAATAATGCTCTTTCCCATAAAACCCCACAACCGTTGATTCACCAAGATTAAATCTCAACCACTCTTTATCTTGGCACAGTCAGCCCTAGGATTCAAAAACATTTGTGTTTTGTATAATATATATATATATATATATATATATATATATATAATAATATTTTTTTTTCCTATATAACCATACATACGAGAACCCCTCTGCTTCTTCATTGCCAAACCAACCACGATACCCTCTCCATGAGCCTTTTCCCATGACCGGTGCCAGGTTCATTCCCGCAAACTGACACCGCCTCGTCCTCGATTGCCCACGACCTCGTGGGGTCCATCGGTGTACAAATTCTGCATCGCGACCCGCTAGGTCCTTGCGCAGACGCAAGCGACGCCGATGTGCGCAAGCCAAGCCCCACGACGAACCGATTGCGTGAACCCATCGACTCGGCCTTCTGTGCCGTTTTCGGCCATACGACAGCACCCCCAGCCGCCCGGCACCAAATCACGACCCGTCGCCATCTCACGACCCGTCGCCATCTCCAGGCCTCCGCGACAATGCCACAACATGGAGTCTTCATCGAAAATGCCATCAAGCCGACCTTGCTTGCCGCTCCGGCATGGGCTCACCACGGAGATGCGTAGCCCTTGTTGGATTTTGGTCTTTTACAAAGTGAATTTTAGTCTTACATCGGCTAGACCAAAGGAGTTGTATCTCTATATATTAGTTTTGCTAGTTTAGAGATGCACATGTGGTGTGGAGGTGCACATGGGTGTGCAATGTGGGATTATTTTTCTAATGGAAAAAAGGCTAAATCAACAATAGAAAGCATTCATACTTTTTGCTCTTGGGAAATTTATTTCCATGGGAGCTAAACCCCGTAGGGGTTTAGCGACTCGGACTCGGACTCGGACTCGGGCTCATGGGCTCATGGGACGTAATGTGGCGTTTTGTTGGCGCACTTTGCACTTAGCACGTCAGCATAGCCACCACAGAAAGTTTACGAAGTGTTCTTTAACACAAGTAAACAGAGAATTCAGAAGTATTTTTTAACACAGTTCTGATCGGAATTTGCTTGCGAATTCCAGCAGCCTTCGAGAGAAAGGAAAGGCGCCGCACCAGCGTTGCTTTTGCACGGGAGTTCGTGTCCATCCGAGGAGTCAGAAGAGTAGGAGTGTTCCAAGTTCTCCGACGAACTTGCTGGTTCCTGGAAGCTGTTCGTGTAGGGCGAATAAAACTTTGAGCAACGGTGATTATTCACTCCAGCAGGAGTTCTTCCATCTTTCGCCAGTCAGCTTCTTCATTGCTGCTAGTAATTCAGATTGTATCTTCTTTTTAGAAGTACTACGATCGATTGCTGTGGATTACGAAGTCTTTTTAGATTCTCGTAATACTAAAACGAGATCTTTTTAGATCGTCGTTATACTTGCGCAACCTTCCTAGAAGTGTTGCGTTGGAACATTGTTTTTACAATTATTTCATCTTCTCAGTTTTCCATCGAAAAATTGTGCCCCGGCAATAACAATCTCAAAGCTTTATTGCTACGATGGAAAACGTTAATGTTTTACTCCTCAATACTGACTTTTGTAAGTTAGAAAAGTTTGATGGAGAGCATTATCAAGTCTGGAAGGGGAAGGTTTATCTCACTCTTCAACTCAGAGACGTTGATCACGTGCTTCTTGAAGAGGAACCTACCGTTCCAGATACTGGGTCTGCTGTCGCAATCACTGCGGCTACTAAACTTCAGGCCAAGTGGAGAAGAAAAAATAGCATTTGTAGGCTGCTTATCCTGAATGCTATGGAGGATTCCCTAGCAGAATCCTACAGTAAGAAGACAATTGCCATAGACATATGGGAGTCTCTGGAGAAACTGTACGAAGAAGACAAAAATATTAGTAAGATATTTGTGGTTGAAAAATATCACAAATGGCTCTTTGAGAACGAGAAGTCCATGCTGCCGCAGGTAAAAAATTTTCTGAAGCTGCGACAGAAGTTGGAAGACGAGGCGATGCCCCTCCCCAATAAGTTTATTGTTGGAGGGATTGTCTCAAAGCTCCCCGCTGGGTGGAGTAAGTTCTATGCAAATATGCATAGGAAGAAGCTTGAGATCAGTCTTCAAGATCTCTTGCAGGAAATCTATGTTGAGGACCAGATGCGAGCTCAACTGAAGGTGGACGCACTGTCCAAGCAATTGGTTAATGCCAATCTGGTTCATACCAAGGAACCAAGGGGAAAGCAGGCAGCTTCCCACAGCAAGAAGAAGGACCCTAACAATCTGAACGTGAAGGAGACTTCCTTCAAGCGAAAGAAGGCAAAGTCTCAGATGCCTTGTTTCACGTGTGGCAAGAAGGGCCACTTCAAAAGTGAATGCAAAGCAAAGACCAAGCAATCAGAGCAAGGAGAGCCTAGTAAGGTATCTATGATCACTGACATTGTTGCTATGATTGTGCAGGTTGATGCGGTAAGGACTGACTCTGACTGGTGGGTATTCACTGGAGCCTCCTGCCATGTATGCTCCAGCAAGGAGTGGTTCACCACCTACACACCTACTTCTGAAGTGGTTATGATGGTGAACCAGGCACAAGCTGAAGTGCTCGGGATCGGGACGGTGGTGTTGAAGTTGACTTCGAGGAAGTCTCTGACGCTTCAAGGCGTGAAGTACGTACCTGCTATCGCCAAGAACCTGATCTCAGGAGGCCTACTCTGCAACGCAGGCCTCAGGATGGACATCAATGCTGGCCAGATGGTGATGTCTATCAAGAGAACATATTTCGAGAAAGTTTTTTTATATCGAAGGAATGTTCAAAATTCAGCTTGTAAATCAGTCCAATATAATTAATGTGATTAATGAAATCACTCCTTCTGCTTATACTCTTGAGTTGTGGCATAATAGGCTAGGACATGTTCATTGTAAACGAATAAACAGAATGTCTAGTCTAGGACTTATCTCCAAGTGTGGGGGTAAGGTAGAGAAATGTAAAGTTTGTGCTCAAACAAAGATCACAAGGAAACCCTTTCCTCGAGTTAATCGAAGTACAGATCTTCTGGAGTTGGTACACTCCGATATCTGTGACTTCAAACAGTTCTCTACAAAGGCCGGGATGAAGTATTTCATAAACTTCATCGATGAATTCTCAAAATATGCATTTGTCTACTTGCTGAAGGCTAAAGACGAAGCATTCGAGAAGTTCAAGGAGTTCAGAGTCGAAGCTGAGCGGCAGACTGGACAACAACTCAAAAGAATAAGAAGTGATCGAGGTGGGGAGTACAGGTCTCATAAATTCGCATCGTTCTGCAAAGAACATGGAATTGTCAATGAGACTACGGCTCCGTACTCTCCTCAATCAAACGGAATAGCAAAGAGGAAGAACAGAACGTTAACAGAAATGATTAACTCAATGTTGTTGACTGCTGGTCTTTCTAAGTGCTACTGGGAAGAAGCTGCATTGACGACCACTTTTATTCTAAATAGAGTGCCTCATGCAACTTCAGACGTTACTCCTCATGAACTCTGATTTAAAGTCAGACCTAACTTGAATGTCATTCGAGTGTGGGGGTGTCTGGCATATGTCAAGCTTCCAGATCTGAAGATTCAGAAGCTTGGGACAAGGACTACTAAGACGATCTTCTTGGGGTATGCCGAGAAGAGTGATGTTCGGAGATTTCTTGATATTGAGTCAAATCATATCATTGAATCTCGCGACGCAGAATATTTTGAAGACAAATTTGCAAGGCACAAGAATATTATTTTTGCGGATGTACCGGAGAACAATGAGGGTGCGCAGGAAACTGAAGTCTTCAATGAAGATGTGGTCCAAGAAGATGTTGTTGTTGAAACAACGGTTGAACCAGATCTTGCTGAGCAGTCAACAAAGCGAGTAAGGAGGCCAAAGGACTTCGGAAGTGACTTTGTTACCTATTATGTGGAAGCAGATCCGCTTACCTATGATGAGACGATGAAGACCAGAGACGCAGTTTTTTGGAAGGAGGCTATTGACAATGAATTTGATTCCATCACCTCAAATAATACTTGGGTGTTGGTTGATCTTCCTGAAGGAGCGAAACCCATCGAATACAAATGGATCTTCAAGAAGAAGATAAAAGCAGACGGAACTATTGACAAGTTCAAGGCTAGGTTGGTAGCCAAGGGGTTTTCTCAGAAGCAGGAGATTGACTACTTTGACACGTATGCTCCAGTAGCCCGGATGACTACCATCAGAATATTGATTGCTTTCGCAGCGATATATAAGATGGTGATACATCAGATGAATGTGAAAATAGCTTTCCTAAATGGCGAGCTGACCGAAGAGATTTATATGCAACAGCCAGAGGGATTTGTCGTCAAGGGTCTTGAAGACAAAGTCTGCAAGTTGGTGAAATCTTTGTACGGTCTTAAACAGGCTTCCAAGATGTGGCATGAGAAATTTGACAAAGTTATAAGGTCAAATGGCTACATGGTCAGTGAGACGGACAAGTGTGTTTACACGAAGTTCGCTGATGGAAGAGGTGTGATCGTTTGTCTGTACGTGGACGACATGCTTATCCTAGGTACGGATGTGAGCTGTGTCATAGAGACAAAGAAATTCATCTCGAGCAAGTTCAGTATGAAGGACTTGGGGGAAGCTGATGTGATCTTAGGTATCAAGATCATCCGGACAGACACTGGACTAGCGCTGTCACAGTCTCATTATATTGAGAAAATGATCACTCATTATGGGTATCGGGATCTTCCAGGGATCGATACGCCGTACAGGTGTGATATGAAGCTGAAGCCTAATTCAGGGGAAAGCGTCAGACAGCTGGAGTATGCAAGCTTAATCGGGAGTTTGATATATGCTACTACTGCCACAAGGCCTGACATAGCTTTCGCCGTGGAAATGTTGAGTCGTTTCACGAGCAATCAGGTGTTGAATACTGTAAAGCTGTGAAACGGATTATGAGATATCTCAAGAAGACTTAGACATATGCACTGTACTATAGCGGAGATCCGCCGGTAGTGGAAGGCTTCAGTGATGCCAGCTGGTGCTCAGAGGTGGAGAGCGAGAGGTCCACAGGTGGATTAATTTTCACAATGGGTGGAGCTGCTATATCGTGGAAGTCGAAGAAGCAGACTATGCTCTCGCGGTCATCTATAGAATCTGAGTTCTTTGTACTTGATACCGCAGCCGAGGAAGCAGAATGGCTTCGAGAGCTCATGTATGATCTTCCAGTTGTTGGGGTGCAAATACCGGCAATACAGATATACTGCGACAACCAGACGACTGCGGCGGTGGCATCAAATATCCTCTTCAATGGGAAGAAGAGGACTGTGTGGTTGAAGCACAGAGCAGTACACGATCTTATCAAGAGAGGTGTTATTGCAGTGATTGATGTTCGGAGTCAGGAGAACCTGGCGGATCCGTTCACCAAGGGCCTCAAGCGCCAGCTGGTCGATGACACAACTTGTAAAATGGGCTTGAAGGCATTCTGATATTGTATTATTATATTTCTACCATAAAGTTTTATGCTAATAGTTCAAAGAGAAATCTACTAGGCATCTAGCTTTTGGTTCAAGGGAGGACCACTAATCGGAAGAATATCAGAAATGGTGGGTACATGTTCTATTGGGCATGGAGAGGTTACGGACCTATAACCACTGTTGTCTACTGATGTTTTCTACAGAAAATGGTTCCTGTGGGAAGGTTGGCTTAATTGCCTTAATGAGTTCTCAGGCAGAGTGAATGCCTGGTGTGCTTTACAGGAGGCATGGTAGAGCAGCACTGCTAGAAGTGAAACTCCATGCTACAGTAGGGTGGCTCCACAATGTGGTTCCTATATGTGGGGTGCTGCCCAGTAATAAGATAAAGCCTCGACTTTGCAGGCCAAGTCACAGCGGTGTAGCACCGCAAATAGGCAGTTAGCCTAATATTGTATGTTAAATATAAAGAGGGGTGTAGTCAGTACTACAAAGAAGAGGAGTTCCTCATGTTACAGTGGCACGACACCACGATGAGGTACCTGGTTAGGGATAAAGCCTCGGCCTTGCAAGCCATGTCGTTGAGGCATAACACCGCAAAGGAGCCTAAGGCTTCATGCTGGGTAGTTTGGCACTACAAAGAGGCGGTTGCCTCATGCTACAGTAGTATGACACTACGATGAGGTTTTCGGTATGGGGTAAGGCCTCGGCTTTAAGCCATGTCATAGCGACGTAGCACCGCAAGGGAAGCGCAAAGCGCTTCATGTCATGTCTCTTTATAATGAACTCATCTATAGTGTATGAACAAAGAGATATCAGGCCGTCTCTTGAGGGTAAACTTGTAGACGCCCAAAATTATACACTGAAACCAGGCTGGCACACGACCTTTAATGTGTAGCCAGAAGCACATGCAACTACATTATGTGAGTGGGAAGAATTTCAGCTATGATACAGAATTCAAGGCTTAGTCCATTCTTGTATTATAGTCTGTTGTTTGAACCATGCGAGAAGATTCAAGTCGTCAGCGACATCTCTCATAATGCATGATGGACAGTTACTGTGGGGAACACTTATACTTATATATAGAGATATGTGGAGGATTGTTGGGTTTTGGTCTTTTATAAAGTGAATTTTAGTCCCACATCGGCTAGACCAAAGGAGTTGTATCTCTATATATTAGTTTTGCTAGTTTAGAGATGCATATGTGGTGTGGGGGTGCACATGGGTGTGTCATGTGGAGTTAATTTTCTAATGGGAAAAAGGCTAAATCAACAATAGAAAGCATTCATGCTTTTTGCTCTTGGGAAATTTATTTCCATGGGAGCTAAGCCCCGTAGGGGCTTAGCGACTCGAACTCGGACTCAGACTCGGGCTCATGGGCTCATGAGGCGTAATATGGCATTTTGTTGGCGCACTTTGCACTTAGCACGTCAGCATCGTCGCTAGGCGCATAGTGTGCTTTAGTTGCGCTCGTTGCGCGAGACACTTATGCTGCCACGTTGTGCGCCACAGTTTGCGCGACCAGGGTGCACGCCAGGTTGTGCACAGGTTGCGCACAGGTTGTGCCGGGTGCGCCGGTTGTGCATGTTACGTACGTTGCGCAAGTTGTGCATGTAGCGCATGTTGTACGAGTGGCACAAGGTGGCACAGGTTGCACAGTGGCACAGGTTGGCGCAAGGGGCTCAGTGCACGGAGTGCAAGGCGTGCAGGGTGTGCGCAGTTGGCGCAGCTTGCAGCAGAACATGCGTTTGCACGTTCTGGGCGGTTGCTACATGTTCGGGGTGGTTTTTACCACGTCCATAACTTTGTGGCAATCGAGCAGTTGCTGCAGGGCCTATATAAGGCATCCTCTCTCTCACAAGGCAAGAGATAGAGACAAGTAATAGAAGCCACCATAGAAAGTTTACGACGTGTTCTTTAACACAAGTAAACAGAGAATTCAGAAGTATTTTTTAACACAGTTCTGATCGAAATTTGCTTGCGAATTCCAGCAGCCTTCGAGAGAGAGAAAAGGCGCCGCACTAGCGTTGCTTTTGCACGGGAGTTCGTGTCCATCCGAGGAGTCAGAAGAGTAGGAGTGTTCCAAGTTCTCCGACGAACTTGCTGGTTCCTGGAAGCTGTTCGTGTAGGGCGAATAAAGCTTTGAGCAACGGTGATTATTCACCCCAGCAGGAGTTCTTCCATCTTTCGCCAGTCAGCTTCTTCATTGCTGCCAGTAATTCTGATTGTATCTTCTTTTTAGAAGTACTACGATCGATTGCTGTGGATTACGAAGTCTTTTTAGATTCTCATAATACTAAAACGAGATCTTTTTAGATCTTCGTTATACTTGCGCAACCTTCCTAGAAGTGTTGCGTTGGAACATTGTTTTTATAATTGTTTCATCTTCTCAGTTTTCCATCGAAAAATTGTGCCCCGGCAATAACAATCTCAAAGCTTTATTGCTACGATGAAAAACATTAATGTTTCACTCCTCAATACTGACTTTTGTAAGTTAGAAAAGTTTGATGGAGAGCATTATCAAGTCTGGAAGAGGAAGGTTTATCTCACTCTTCAACTCAGAGACGTTGATCACGTGCTTCTTGAAGAGGAACCTACCGTTCCAGATACTGGGTCTGCTGCCGTAATCACTGCGGCTACAAAACTTCAGGCCAAGTGAAGAAGAGAAAATAGCATTTGCAGGCTGCTTATCCTGAATGCTATGGAGGATTCCCTAGCAGAATCCTACAGTAAGAAGACAATTGCCAGAGACATATGGGAGTCTCTGGAGAAACTGTACGAAGAAGACAAAAACAGGAGCAAGATATTTGTGGTTGAAAAATATCACAAATGGCTCTTTGAGGACGAGAAGTCCATGCTGCCGCAGGTAAAAGAATTTCTGAAGCTGCGACAGAAGTTGGAAGACGAGGCGATGCCCCTCCCCGACAAGTTTATTATTGGAGGGATTGTCTCAAAGCTCCCCGCTGAGTGGAGTAAGTTCTATGCAAATATGCATAGGAAGAAGCTTGAGATCAGTCTTCAAGATCTCTTGCAGGAAATCTATGTTGAGGACCAAATGCGGGCTCAACTGAAGGTGGACGCACTGTCCAAGCAATTGGCTAACGCCAATCTGGTTCATACCAAGGAACCAAGGGGAAAGCAGGCAGCTTCCCAAAGCAAGAAAAAGGATCCTAACAATCTGAACGTGAAGGGGACTTCCTTCAAGCGAAAGAAGGCAAAGTCTCAGATGCCTTGTTTCAAGTGTGGCAAGAAGGGCCACTTCAAAAGTGAATGCAAAGCAAAGACCAAGCAATCAGAGCAAGGAGAGCCTAGTAAGGTATCTATGATCACTGACATTTTTGCTATGAATGTGCAGGTTGATGCGGTAAGGACTGACTCTGATTGGTAGGTAGACACTGGAGCCTCCTGCCATGTTTGCTCCAGCAAGGAGTGGTTCACCACCTACACACCTACTTCTGAAGTGGTTATGATGGCGAACCAGGCACAGGCTGAAGTGCTCGAGATCGGAACGGTGGTGTTGAAGCTGACTTCGAGGAAGTCTTTGACGCTTCAAGGCGTGAAGCACGTACCTACTATCGCCAAGAACCTGATCTCAGGAGGCCTACTCTGCAACGCAGGCCTCAGGATGGACATCAATGCTGGCTAGATGGTGATGTCTATCAAGGGAACATATTTCGAAAAAGCTTTTCATACCGAAGGAATGTTCAAAATTCAACTTGTAAATCAGTCCAATGTAATTAATGTGATTAATGAAATCACTCCTTCTGCTTATACTCTTGAGTTGTGGCATAATAGGCTAGGACATGTTCATTGTAAACGAATAAACAGAATGTCTAGTCTAAGACTTATCTCCAAGTATGGGGGTAAGGTAGAGAAATGTGAAGTTTGTGCTCAAACAAAGATCACAAGGAAACCCTTTCCTCGGGTTAATCGAAGTACAGATCTTCTGGAGTTGGTATACTCCGATATCTGTGACTTCAAACAGTTCTCTACAAAGGCCGGGATGAAGTATTTCATAACCTTCATCGATGACTTCTCAAAATATGCGTTTGTCTACTTGCTGAAGGCTAAAGACGAAGCATTCGAGAAGTTCAAGGAGTTCAGAGCCGAAGCTGAGCGGCAGACAGGACAACAACTCAAAAGAATAAGAAGTGATCGAGGTGGAGAGTACAGGTCTCATGAATTCGCATCGTTCTGCAAAGAACATGGAATTGTCAATGAGACTACGGCTCCGTACTCTCCTCAATCAAACGGAATAGCAGAGAGGAAGAACAGAACGTTAACAGAAATGATTAACTCAATGTTGTTGACTGCTGGTCTTCCTAAGTGCTACTGGGAAGAAGCTGCATTGACGACCACTTTTATTCTAAATAGAGTGCCTCATGCAACTTCAGACGTTACTCCTCATGAACTCTGGTTCAAGGTCAGACCTAACTTGAATGTCATTCGAGTGTGGGGGTGTCTGGCATATGTCAAGCTTCCAGATCTGAAGATTCAGAAGCTTGGGACAAGGACTACTAAGACGATCTTCTTGGGGTATGCCGAGAAGAGTGATGTTCGAAGATTTCTTGATATTGAGTCAAATCATATCATTGAATCTCGCGACACAGAATATTTTGAAGACAAATTTGTAAGGCACAAGAATATTTTTTTTGCGGATGTACCGGAGAACAATGAGGGTGCATAGGAAACTGAAGTCTTCAATGAAGATGTGGTCCAAGAAGATGTTGTTGTTGAAACAACGGTTGAACCAGATCTCGCTGAGCCGTCAACGAAGCGAGTGAGGAGGCCAAAGGACTTCGGAAGTGACTTTGTTACCTATCATGTGGAAGCAGATCCGCTTACCTATGATGAGACGATAAAGACCAGAGACGTAGTTTTCTGGAAGGAGGCTATTGACAAAGAATTTGATTCCATCACCTCAAATAATACTTGGGTGTTGGTTGATCTTCCTGAAGGAGCGAAATCCATCGGATACAAATGGATCTTCAAGAAGAAGATAAAAGCAGAAGGAACTATTGACAAGTTCAAGGCTAGGTTGGTAGCCAAGGGGTTTTCTCAGAAGCAGGGGATTGACTACTTTGACACGTATGCTCCAGTAGCCCGGATGACTACCATCAGAATGTTGATTGCTCTCGCAGCGATACATAAGATGGTGATACGTCAGATGAATGTGAAAATGGCTTTCCTAAATGGCGAGCTGACCGAAGAGATTTATATGCAACAGCCAAAGGGATTTGTCGTCAAGGGTCTTGAAGACAAAGTCTGCAAGTTGGTGAAATCTTTGTACGATCTTAAACAGGCTCCCAAGATGTGGCATGAGAAATGTGACAAAGTTATAAGGTCAAATGGCTACATGGTCAGCGAGACGGACAAGTGTGTTTATACGAAGTTCGCTGATGGAAGAGGTGTGATCGTTTGTCTGTACGTGGATGACATGCTTATCCTAGGTACGGATATGAGCTGTGTCATGGAGACAAAGAAATTTATCTCGAGCAAGTTCAGTATGAAGGACTTGGTGGAAGCTGATGTGATCTTAGGGATCAAGATCATCCGGACAGACACTGGACTAGCACTGTCACAGTCTCATTATATTGAGAAAATGATCACTCATTATGGGTATCGAGATCTTCCAGGGATCGATATGCCGTACAGGTGTGATCTGAAGCTGAAGCCTAATTCAGGGGAAAGCGTCAGACAGCTTGAGTATGCAAGCTTAATCGGGAGTTTGATGTATGCTACTACTGCCACAAGGCCTGACATAGCTTTCGTCGTGGGAATGCAGAGTCGTTTCACGAGCAATCAGGTATTGAATACTGGAAAGCTGTGAAACGGGTTATGAGATATCTCAAGAAGACTTAGACATATGCACTGTACTACAGCGAAGATCCGCCGGTAGTGGAAGGCTTCAGTGATGCCAGCTGGTGCTCAGAGGTGGAGAGCGAGAGGTCCACAGGTGGATTAATTTTCACAATGGGTGGAGCTGCTATATCGTGGAAGTCGAAGAAGCAGACTATGCTCTCGCGGTCATCTATGGAATCTGAGTTCTTTGTACTTGATACCGCAGCCGAGGAAGCATAATGGCTTCGGGAGCTCATGTATGATCTTCCAGTGGTTGGGGTGCAAATACCGGCAATACAGATATACTACGACAACCAGGCGACTGCGGCGGTGGCATCAAATGTCCTCTTCAACGGGAAGAAGAGGACTGTACGGTTGAAGTACAGAGCAGTACACGATCTTATCAAGAGAGGTGTTATTGCAGTGATTGATGTTCGGAGTCAGGAGAACCTGGCGGATCCGTTCACCAAGGGCCTCAAGCGCCAGCTGGTCGATGACACAGCTTGTAAAATGGGCTTGAAGGCCTTCTGATATTGTATTATTGTATTCCTACCATAAAGTTTTATGCTAATAGTTCAAAGAGAAATCTACTAGGCATCTAGCTTTTGGTTCAAGGGAGGACCACTAATCGAAAGAATATCAGGAACGGTGGGTACATGTTCTATTGGGCATGGAGAGGTTACGGACCTATAACTACTGTTGTCTACTGTTGTTTTTTGCGAAAAATGGTTCCTGTGGGAAGGTTGGCTTAATTGCCTTAATGAGTTCTCAGGCAGAGTGAATGCCTGGTGTGCTTTACAGGAGGCACGGTAGAGCAGCACTACAAGAAGTGAAACTCCATGCTACAGTGGGGTGGCTCCACAATGTGGTTCCTATATGTGGGGTGCTGCCCAATAATAGGATAAAGCCTCGGCTTTGCAGGCCAAGTCACAGCGGCGTAGCACCGCAAATAGGCAGTTAGCCTAATTTTGTATGTTAAATATAAAGAGGGGTGTAGTCAGCACTACAAAGAGGAGGAGTTCCTCATGTTACAGTGGCATGACACCACGATGAGGTACCTGGTTAGGGATAAAGCCTCGGCCTTGCAAGCCATATCGTTGCGGCATAACACCACAAAGGAGCCTAAGGCTTCATGCTGGGTAGTTTGGCACTACAAAGAGGCGGTTGCCTCATGCTACAGTAGTATGACACTACGATGAGGTTCCCGGTACGGGGTAAGGCCTCGGCTTTAAGCCATGTCATAGCGGCGTAACACCGTAAGGGAAGCGCAAAGCGCTTCATGTCATGTCTCTTTATAATGAACTCATCTATAGTGTGTAGGAGTGTAAAAAGTGCTTCAAAGAAAGAGTCATCTCATTCATAAGTGATCTGTTTTACGCCAAGCAGAGCAGTTAATCTCTTTACGCCCAAGACAAGGCTAATCGCTTTACGCCTAAGCAGGCTGATCATTTTACGCTCGGGTCTACACCCATGGTTTTTACGCCAAGGACCGATCAGCCATTTTTACGCTGGACAAAGCTGTCAAATCTCGCATTTAATACAAACTCTGACATGGAGATATTAATGATGGCATATATCACAAAGGGATTTGTTTTTACACAGAGACCAATGTTTTCGTTTAGTGTGTGGATTAAGCTACTTTACGCTCACACTACGGCTTCTTTTACGCACGAAGATTATACGAGCCTTTACGCTCAACAGTCGACGTGTGCGTAAAGTCTATTTGAGCTGCTTTTATGCTCAAGGTTATTTAATAACCACTTTACGTGGGAAGTCTATGTCAGGGCTATTTTATGCCAAATCTACTGCTTTACGCTCAGAGTACATTGGGGATATTTTTATGCCCTATTCTCCTCCACCAGTTTGGAACGTGGTTTGCTTACGTGGCTTTCATGCCATTCTTCTCGAAGAACGTGTGTACATGCATCCTATTCTTACTGAAATGATGGGACACATGTCAACATATCCAGAGCATTCTTCTTCAACCTTTCTTTCAGAACAAAGTGAAGCAAAGCAGGAAAGCATTCGGCCTCGCCATCAGTGCCCAAGTGCGTCGATACCTTTCTGGTGACTTAGTTCTTTCAGTTGTTCTACTTCAAGCAGTGATCTACATCATCATCATATGGTCCAAGGAACAAAGTGATCATTTACGAATCAGAATTCCATAGCAATACTTTCCCAGAATCAAATTTGTACTTCTCGACTTTTTCTCATTTTATTTTCAAAAGCCAATTTCTCCAAGGCATTTTGTTAAGTGAAATAAAAATGGCGACTCTGCTGGGGACGACCTTCTTCTCTGACGAGGATGCAATTGCTCAATATGATGATGTTTCGGTCGGTTCGACCAAGAAGGCCCTGGTTGTGCACTTCGACCAGACTGCCTACGAAGAAATGCTCCAAAATGGGGGTGGTTCTCGCTGCTCTAATGTTCAAAAGTCTCGCAAAGTACGAAAAGTTTGGATCCCTAAATCCAAAGTAGCTGCTGATCTCTCTGTTGCTTCTGATAGCAAGGGAATTCTTCCCTCTCCTGTCGTAGGGGCTCCCGTTCATAACGAGGCAGTCCTTACTTCGACGTCGCTCTCTAAGTGTGACAATTTGTCTCCCGTTTGTGACGGTGTAGATGATCAGGTTCCACGCCCACTGCGTAAGAACCAGGTTTTACGTCCACTGGATAAAAACCAAGTTTTACGCTCAAGGCATAAGAATGAGTCTCCCATTTGTAATGTGGCAGATTCTAATGCTTCTGAGTGTAAAAATAAGTCTCCCGTCTGTGACGTGGTAGACACACACAAATTACGCTCCTCACGTAAAACAAAATCTTCCGTCTGTGACGTGGTAGATAATCAATTTTTACGTTTTACGCGTAAAGGTAAGTCTCCTGTCTGTGACAGTGTAGATAAAATTCACAACGATGTTTGCACATCTAAAGTGAATGTACCTAAACGCATACAGCATAAAAATATTGTTGGTAAAACTTCTGTCCTACACCAACAACCTTCTTATACTGCTTTACGCAAAGTACCAAACTTGCAAATCACGTGCCATGAAGATGGAGTCCTTCGTGCTCAAAAATCTCAAGATTTACGCACACAACTCCAAACGCGTAGAAATGTACAATTTGGTTCTGCGAATGCTGCTAGTAATCTTTTTTACACACAGGGTACTAAACGTTTTTCTACCCCTAATGTGATAAAGAAGAATACTCCCTCCACTCCTTCTGACTTACGTGAATTGCTAATGCAAAAGCGTAAGAATTCACAATCTCCGGTGACAATCCCCCAAGAAAACATCATTGTGAATATCACCAGGTTGTGATCAATTGTTGTTGTTCAGCTTCAAAACGGTCAGTTTTTGATCGATTGAGTTTTAATTCGCTTCAAAATCAAGCTGAAGACCAAGAAGATGAGCTGTCATATGCATCAGTCAACATGGCATCTCATACTAACAGAGGACGACGTCCGAGACAGAACATGTCCCAAACTCCAGGTCAACAATAGTTCAACAGACTTCTTGATTCCTTTGAAGGAGTATATCAGAATACTCGATCAAGAAGACAAAGGCAATTACAGACTTCTGATTCAGAAGCTGAGGGTACTCAATCTTTTGAGTCTGATACCGATAGTGTGGATTCATACTTCTATACAAATCCTTCCGTATCTTCAAGAGAGGTTGAATCCTACGCTGTTGGAGATGAACCAGAGACGTCATCTGCTAATACAGAATAACGTCTCACTGCCGTTGAGCAATCACTGAAAGATATGCTTAACATGGTGCAAAGTATGCATCAAATAATTTTAAATCAGTAAACTGCTCAGCCAACGGTAATAACACCAGTACCAGTAGCAGCACAAACTCAAGATAGTCAAGGGGCTGAAATACCTTTGAATACTCAAGAGCCGGATGTTAATCAGAATTCTGCATCTCCAGATCCCATCATTCCTGAAGATGTACCACCTCCAGTGGGGGTTACGGTACATCCAACAACCATTCAATCAAATGTGCTTCCCCAAACCAGTGAAGCCATTCAAGCAGTGCGTGAGCTCAAAGCACAGTTTGAAGTTTTGAGGCACAAAGATCAGCTCCAGTGGTTAGGGATCAAGCAACCTTATCCTCTTTATTGGAATGATGTACCCTTTCCACCAAAATTCAAGCCACAATCTATGGTTTTGTTCGATGGAAAAGCATCTCCCAGTCAATATATCAATTACTTTGATATTATGACTGTACACTTGCAGAAAAATAATGCTCTTCTCACTCGAGTGTTCATTGGGTGCCTGACAGGTTCAGCTTACGACTGGTATCGTAGTTTACCCGATAATTCTATTTCGTCTTTTGACGAATTCAAGGCAATATTTCTCTCCCGTTTCTATGAAGGAGGTATGGACATGAACATGTCTTCCTTGATAGAAATCAAACAAAAGGAGAAAGAAGATACTCGGACGTTCATCGAACGTTTCCGACAGGCTACTTTAAAGATGCCTCCTGGTATGCCAGATTCAGCGTTGATTGATACATGCAAGATGAATCTGCGACCATCCATCGTTGTTTTCACGGGTTCCCAATTCTCAGATTGGGCTTCGTTTATCATAGCAGCAGTTTCTTCCGAGACCAATGGTAGGTTGGCTCGAGAGCATGGGATGATTTTCACTTCAGAAGATAAAGGGAAGAAAAGTAATCCTAGTAATAATCCTGGCAATCGTAATGTGAGGGGAAAAGATACTCTTATGGTCAATCTTTCCAAGAACAAAATGACGCCGAACAATCAAGAATCTTCCAGGCCAAAGGAAGAATATTCTTTTGACGAAAGTGATATCCCAGGGATATTTCAATGTCTGGTGAAGAGTGGTAAACTTCAGATTTCGGAACCAAAGAGGCCTAATGAGGTGAATCTGACTGATAATTCCAAATATTGTATCTATCATAGATACATTAATCATCCTACCAGTGCTTGCAATGTCTTGAAAAAGAAAATCCAGGAGCTGATAAATGGTGGTGCTATTACTTTAACCAATGATGACCATACGATTACGACCAATATGGTTTCTCTTTAGTTCGGAGATTTTCCTCCACAGCAAGTCCCAGATGGAATTATTCCAATTCCGAAGGCGACGATGAAGATCGTGAATATCCCGCCTGCCAGAGAAAAAATGTAGGATTACTGCCGTTTACACTAAAGAATGGTGAAATCATGTGGGTACATCCTGACTTAGTGCCTGAGTTGGAAAGTGAAGATAAAACTTCTAAATCCAAGAAGGAAAAGAAAGTCAGAACCTGCAACATGATTTCCCATGTTATTCCAGATCCCGATGACTTGGATCACCTATGGGATGGCCTTCCTTTAGAAGATAGACTGAAAGGACTGAACATCTATCCTCCAAGTCTAGCTCCTCCTACCAAGCTCAAGCTTACTCATCAGCAGTGGTTAGCCATGAATAGTATTCCTTTATATCGGGCACAACAAGTCTTTGCTGCTTATGAAAAAGCTCCGACAGGGATTTCTCCTCGTATCCCGAATCCTTCTCCTCCCTTAACTACAATGACATCTATTCTTCATTATCTTGAGGTTACAGAAGGTCTTGCCTCTTCCTCTTCCTCTGTTGAAACACCTGTCAAAAGTCCGCTGCCCGCTCACTTGTATAGTCAGCAATCTGTTCATCTCATAAAGAAGATGGGTTATGACTTTCAAAAGGCAGAAGGTTTGAATTATGATAAAGGAATACGACTTCCTTTACAGATTCAAAATCAAAATTCCACTGTGGGATTGGGTTCTAAAGCTCCTCGTAACAATCCACACAAGAAGAAGGCTAAGAAAGAGAAGACAAAATCCTGTAATATGGTACTTCCTTCTCCTGAGTCTGAAGAAGAATCTTTTACTGGTACAAGATCTGGAAAAGAGTACCATAAAGACCATGAGGGATCCTCCAAAGAAGCTGAAGACGTAGTGGAGACACTACCAACTTAATCCTCTTCTGTTCCTGCTAAACCTTCTGTGGTTGAAAAGGGAAAACAGAAAGCAGTACGCTTCGACGTCCTATTGAAGTCTGCTTCCAGTCAGGGGGTAGTGATGAAGCCTTAAAAATTTGATATTCTAGCTCAGTTAGCCAATACTCCGGCTAGACTATCTATATTTGATTTGCTTTGCCTTTCCAGAGAAAGCAGAGAGACTTTGAGTGAAGCTTTACTTCAAGCAGATTCATGCTTGGCTCAACTCAAGACTCCTGATAATATACCAGTGTCATGTCCACAATGTCATAGTGTGATGGAAGCAATTCCCAACATCACCTTTACACAAGAAGATATGCTGTTAAAGCATAACAAGCATGACAGACCTTTGTGCTACACTGGGTATATTGGATCCACTGAAATTGATAGGATTTATATTGATCCCCGGTCCTCAATTAGCATAATTCTTCAGAGTATGCTAAGACCCCTGAGCAAGAGCAAGCCATTGGGGAAGATTCATCTGCAGATTCAGATTGGTGATCTTCGAACCATGGTAACTTTCTATGTTATTAACTCAGACGTCTCCTATAATATCCTTTTGGGAAGACCGTGGATTCATGAGCACAATATTGTGCCATCAACTCTCCACCAATGCTTCAAGTATGTAGATTCCCAAGGAGTTGTGAAGACTGAGTTTGCTGATATCAATCCCTTCAAGGGTGTCGAAGCCTATTTTTTTGATTCAAGGCTTTATAAACAAGAGCATGTGAAAGAGATATCAGACATGGCTGAAGATCAATCACCTACTGAGAATCAGTCTATTAATGAAGATCTGCCAGAGGAGCAACCTTTGAAGATCATAGTCAAGGGACGAATCCAATCCCAATCTGTCAATGATCAACCTTTGATAATCAAGGTTAAAGGAAGAACTCAAACTTTATCTGAGGAATCAATAAATATTTCTGCTAAGAGCCAAGTTCAACCTTTTATGATCAAGGTCAAAGGGCGTACTTCTTGTATGAATGATCCAGAACCACCATTGATTGTCAATCTTGGCAAAACTATACAGAAGACAGATAATGGTCCATTGATGATTAATCCGAAGCGTAGCAGTCAAATTGTAAATGATGTAAATATTGATCATTCTATACTTTTTGATATCAATGAAGATTTCCTTTTCGAGTATATGGCTGTCAAGTTTATCGAAAGAATGACTTTATCTTCTGATAATCAAAGTCATCAATATAAAGACGACATTGAGCCAGAAGAAACTTTATACATCGATCATAAGGAAAATTCTTTTCCTCCTCATGTAGATGTTGGACCTTATGCTCAAAGGTTCCTAACATCTTCTCCTTATCTTCTACCTGTGGCCGCTTCATCACAAGCTTGCATAACTTTTAGACGTCATGAAGAATCTTATTTCGTGGTCCCGCCTGATAAGAAAAACAAGTGCCAAATTGTGTTTAGCCTGGCTAGAAACATCCCTGTTGCTCAGGCAGATGAGCTGAAAGATAAAGACAAGGAAAGAATCTGAATTGACAAGTATAGTCAACAATTTATCAAGATTATCCAGAACATGGGCTATGATTTGAAGACTATGCAAGGTCTCAGTCAAGGCAAGGGTAGACGACTACCATTATGTGGTGATCCGTTTTACCAAAAGACTCGTCATGGGTTGGGATATGATCCGTCCCACATGTTTAATGACGATATACAAGAAGAATTCTCTTCTAGCTCTTCGCAATCATCGGATTCAGAAGAAGTTCAATTAACTGATATGTCTCGTTCCTCAGATGATAAATCTGAGCAAATATTTTCAGCTTACATGGTTCAAATTGATGGTGAATCAGAGCCATTTGAGAATGATCCTTGGACACAACAGATGGATACTCAGTGGGAACTCCGTTTTGAATAGCGACAGCCACCTACAGAAGATAAGGTCATCCAGATTGATGTTGGGGATGGAACTACGTCCAAACCAATATTCATTAGTAAAAATCTCGCTGAAGATGAAAAGGAAGAGTTGATAAAACTTATCCAAGAATATATTGACATCTTTGCATGGAGTTATGAGGATATGCCAGGGTTAGATCCTAAAGTTGCTACTCATAAACTCAATATTCTGCCCAATGTCAAGCCTGTAAAACAACAGCAACGGCGCTTTAGGCCAGATATGATGGATGCAATTGAAGCAGAAGTCAAAAAGTTAATCACATGTGGATTTGTTCGTGAAGAGCAACACCCGGATTGGTTTGCCAATATTGTTCCTGTCATGAAGAAGAACGAAAAAGTTCGAGTTTGTATAGATTATTGAGATCTTAATGCAGCTTGTCCAAAGGACGAATTTCTACTTCCAATTACTGATGTCATGATAGACAATACATGTGGTTTTGAACGCATGTCTTTCATGGACGGATTCTCAGGATACAATCAAATCAAGATGCATCCAGAAGATGAGAAGCACACCGCTTTTCGTACACCCCTTGGGGTCTACTGCTATACAGTTATGCCGTTTGGTCTTAAAAACGCCGGTGCCACGTATCAACGGGCTATGAGCAACATCTTTCAAGAACATCTACGGAAGATAGTTGAATGCTATGTAGATGACATTGCTGTTAAAAGTCGATCAAAGAATGATCACATTCAGGACTTGAGGACAGTATTTTAATTGATGTGCCAGCATCAATTGAAAATGAACCCTACTAAGTCTTTCTTAGGGGTTTCCAGTGGCAAATTTTTAGGATTTGTCATTACTTCTCAGGGTATCCACATTGATCCTGATAAGGTTAAGGCAATTCTTGAAATGCGTCCTCCTCGTAATCTGAAAGAACTCCGTGGCTTTCAGGGTCGTATTGCTTATATCAAAAGATTTATGTCTAATCTTTCTGGAAGATGTTAACCTTTCTCCCGTCTATTAAAGAAAGGCGTATCTTTTGTTTGGGATGAAGCGTGTCAGAAAGCCTTCAATGACATTAAGCAATACCTTACAAACCCACCTGTTCTGGTACCCCCGGTGGTAGGAAGGCCATTTTTGCTATATGTTCGAGCCTTAGATCATTCACTTGGCGCTCTTCTTGCACAGAAAAGTGATATGGGTCATGAGCAAGCAATATATTATCTGAGCAGAATGATGGTCGGAGCTGAACACAGGTATACTCCTGTGGAAAAAGAATGTCTAGCTTTGGTTTTTGCCGTCCAAAAGACAAGACATTATGTGACAGGGCAGACTATTCATGTCATCTCCAGAATAAATCCCATTCGGGTATTGATGAGAAAATCTAGCATTCTTAACTCCAGGTTGGCCACCTGGGCGATGTTGCTTACTCCTTATGACATTGTTTATGTACCTCAGAAATCAATAAAGGGTCAAGCATTAGCCGATTTCTTAGCTGCTCACCCTATACCTGAAACATCAAAATTATATGAGGACATTCCAGATGAAGTCGTGGATTGTAACCTGACTTTGAAGAATGAGATATGGCAATTATATTTTGATGGGGCATCACGAGTAGGACCTAAAGGCAATATTGTCTCTGGGGTAGGAATCGTCTTGGTTTCTCCTGACAAAATGGTCATATACCGTGCCTATTCTCTCAATGAGCCATGCTCCAACAATGTAGCAGAATATAATGCTCTATTGATCGGTCTCCAAGTAGCAAAACAACTGGATATTGAGTTCCTAGAAGCTTATGGAGATTCTCAATTGATCGTTAATCAAGTTAGAGGGACTTATGAAGTCAGAAATCCTGATCTCATCCCTTATCATCACGTGGTAGTCGAGTTGGTCCTTTTATTCAAAGGATTCTTCATTGAATTTGTACCATACTCTTAGAATGTGGAAGCTGATGCTCTTGCTAGTTTAGCTGCAGACCTGGTTGTTCCAATCCGAAGACAAAATACAATTACTTTGTTGGATCGAGACTTGTTCTGTGTTAAGAATAATTTGTATATTGAACAAAGTTATACTACATAGTCAAGTTCCCAACAGAAAGATTGGAGAGCTCCATTCATTGATTATGCAGTCCATGGGATTTTGCCTGAAGATCCAAAAGAAGCTGCATCAATCAAAAGACGATCGTTTCGATTTTATTATGATTCGTCTTTACATATGCTATACCGTCGTTCTTATGATGGACTCTTGCTGTATTGTCTCTCAGAAAGTGAAGCTAAACAAACACTGCGAGAAGCTCATGATGGTATTTGTGGTGCTCATCAACCGGGTCCTAAATTACAAGACCGTATTCGAAGAATGGGGTATTATTGGCCTTCTATGATAGCAGATGCTGTAGACTATGCCAGAAGATGTAAAGCATGTCAGATTCATGCTGATTTTATTCATCAACCGTCTGAATTTCTATATCCTACAGCAACCTCCTGGCCCTTTGAAGCTTGGGGTATGGATGTCATTGGTCCTATTAACCCACCTTCTGTCAAGGGACATCGGTTTATATTAGCTATAACCGATTACTTTTCTAAGTGGGCAGAAGCAATTTCCCTTGCTGAAGTGAAAATATCTAACGTAATCAGCTTCATCAAGCACCATGTCATTTATCGCTTCGGGATCCCTTGACGAATAATTCATGACAATGGTCCACAATTTGCCAGTCAGGCATTTTATTGATTCTGTGATAAGAATCAAATTCAGAATTTGGCTTCTACGGCTTATAATCCAGCTGCTAATGGTTTAGCCGAAGCTTTACGAATAATTCATGACAATGGTCCATAATTTGCCAGTCAGGCATTTTATTGATTCTGTGATAAGAATCAAATTCAGAATTTGGCTTCTACGGCTTATAATCCAGCTGCTAATGGTTTAGCCGAAGCTTTCAATAAGACGATCATTAAACTTCTCAAAAAGTTTGTCTCTTCTAATAAACATGATTGGAATGAGAAACTTGGAGAGTGTTTATGGGCTTATCGAACAACAGTCTGGACTCCTACTGGTTTTACACCATTCTCATTGGTTTATGTATGTGAAGCTGTCCTCCCATTGGAAATCCAGATCCCATCTCTACGAATAGCCATTGCTAATGAGCTAACTACAGAGAATAATGATCGCTTACGACTCCAAGAACTTGAAGGATTGGATGAGAAGCGTCTTCAAGCACAACAACACATTGAATTATATCAAGCCCGTATATCTCGAACTTTCAATCGTAAAGTTAAAGAGAGGGTATTCAAAGTTGGCGAACTTGTATTAGCCGTTCGGAGACCGATGGTGATGACTCATAAAAGCAAAGGGAAATTCCAAGCAAAATGGGAAGGCCCTTATGTAATTGAGTCCGTATTTTCCAATGGCGCCTATCGGTTATCAAAGCCCAATGGAGATCTACTCATGATGCCAATCAATGGCAAATTTCTTAAGAAATACTATGTATAAAAAAAGGGGAGACAGAATGGAAATAAAGTCTCTTTTATTACTATTTTTGTTCAAAACAAAAGGTCAAGGACGAGGAACACTGCCTCCCTTATTGAATACATAGTCAGTTAATGTCAACAAGGCATTGTTGCCTGAGTTCATAAAAAACTTGCAGGCGGCCATCCTCAGCGCTTTTTCTTCAGGAGTTTTTTCTGGCTCTACTAAGAACGCAAGGATATCTTGTGGTAGCCTGGGCGTAGAAGAGCTGTTGCCTACTTGAGTCGGGCCTGCTACTGTTGGCTCAATGGGACACATCTCAGTGACGTCCTCAATTTTCCTGGAGGCTTCATTCTTTTGTTGTACATCCTCGGAAGACATTTTCAATTGAGGAATAGAAATAAGAATGAAATGATTACAGAGAGTTCTCTCCTATTTATAGAAAAGGACTGTTGATGAACCGGTCTTTTGAAATTAAGAACAACTTTTCATTCCCGAAAAGACCTGTCCATTCGTTCTATCGGGTTCATTCATTTAATTACGGAATCGAATCAATGTTTTCTTTTCCCAAAAATTATGATTCATTCATACGTTAAGATGGACTTATATGCTCATGACATCTGTCTCCTTATTCCCCAGCTACTAAGGTTTGGTTAAGCTGATTTTTTGTCTCCTGGGAGAGGGATTTTAAATCTTCTATTTTATTAATTGATTAAAAAAAGTGGGATTCGTTATTTATCATGTTTTCAGAACTTCTGGATAAATACTAAATCCACCTTCTTTTCCTATCTATCATTTCCATTTTGACCTCTGCATAGATATTAATCTAATTTTCTTTTGAGTTCTTACATACTATCATGTCCATATTACCTCTGATAGCATTGTATACTCTAAAAACAGAAGACAAGATTTTATTATCTATCATGTCCATATTTCATCTAGATAGATACAAATCATTGAGCATAGAAGAATTATCATTTTCATTCTCATATCATAAAAGTCTATTACACTTCTTAGACTTTCTTACAAATCATAATAGAAATCTATTACATCTTAGATTTTCATTCTATACACACAACGATAACCTAATGGAGATCTATTTCTTCTTTGGATCTTCTTTGTCGGATTCGTTGTTGGTGTCAATTCCTTGCTGTCTGAGCCTCAGTGGCGACCAGAACAGTAGGAATCAAACTCTGGTCTTCTCTCTCAGACAAGAGGAGAACCCCAGGGTATGGCAGCCCGAAGGCGTGTTGCTGCCAATACAACTGGTGGATTAGGGGCGGCCTTCCAAAGGAGATAGGAATGCATCCAGCATTGGGATACGATTCCTAGTCCTGCCGTGAAAGGAACTCTACTACCCAATTTCTCGGGGTAGAGTTGACTCCACCATCCAACTCTCCGTGTATAAAGGCTCTTCCTACCAACAGAGGAAGACCCTTCTATCCCACGAAGAGTTCTGAGTTGTCTGATTTGTGCGTCAAAAGTACATGAGCTCCCTGATGTTAATGTCAGAAGAACGCTCTTTACAACGTCAAAGTCACCAATGCCGGTTCTGGAAAAACTGTCCAGCCAAACTTCTGCAGAAAACAACAAAGAAGAAGTGTTTTAAACAAGAAGCATTATCAGATGCGTATTAAACGCTAACTAAAAACAGATGACAAGGCTTCTTTACGCCAGTACTTCAGCAAGGCTTTCACGCCAGTGATTCAGCAAGGCTTCTACGCCAGTGCTTCAGCAAGGTTTTTACGCTAGTGATTCAGCAAGGCTTCTACGCCAGTGCTTCAGCAAGGCTTTTATGCCAGTGCTTCAGCAAGGCTTTTACGCCAGTGATTCAGCAAGGCTTCTACGCCAGTGCTTCAGCAAGGTTTTTACGCCAGTGATTCAGCAAGGCTTCTACGCCAGTGCTTCAGCAAGGCTTTTACGCCAGTGCTTCAGCAAGGCTTTTACGCCAATGATTTAGCAAGGCTTCTACGCCAGTGCTTCAGCAAGGCTTTTATGCCAGTGATTCAGTAAGGCTTTAGCGCTCATGAATTCCTGTTTCTAACAGAAAATTCGAAGACAGATATTTGCTTACGATCGGACTTACCACTTAAGTCAAATGGTTTGACTCTAATGATGGCTGAATCTACGTCTAATGACTGGGCGTACAAAAGAACACCGTTAGAAAGCTTCGCCATTGTCACTTGTTGGAGAACGACATTGCAGAAAGTTATCTTCAGAGGAATGAGAATGAGAATACATGAAACATTCTCGGCTATTTATAAAGATTGAAGAAACTGATTGGTATGAGTCTATTTCGGAAGAAGATCCTATTTAAAGGCTCTCGTAACCACAAGACAGATGCCCCGTGTTGGTTTGTTTCTTGGGAATTAACAACCATAGAAGCAGTCAAAATAAGTGTTGAACAGTTCTATATACCAACAGATGAGATTAACATCAGACTTTATTTATAAAAGGGGGGAGTGGCCCCCTACGGATAAAAGATTCGCAATACATAAAAACATTATTTTTTCTCTCCCTCGTCAGGCTGACGAAGAGAAGTACCTAGTTCATGTATATTGCGAATCCCAGAGCGGCGCATCAGATTAAGAAATGCTTCGGCATCTTCTGGCCCTTCGTACGCAGTTGGGGGACCACCATCGATGCGACTAAAGACTGCAGGAGTCAGTCCAAAGCACTCTAAAAGGTTGCATGCTCGCTCAAAATAAAGCCTGGAGCTCGAAGCCTCTTTGTTAGTAATCTCGTTCTTCGGCGCCATGACAAAACGAGGGTGAATGTCAAGAATAAAGAATTTGTCCTTATTTATACAAATCAAAGCAACTCTTCACATTCCTCGTTGGAAACTGCTCACTCGAGAAGATGAGGAAACATTCGAAAGTTTCGAGAAAGAAATTCATTGTGACGGTTAAGTGTTGACCGACATTATTTTTCTTGAAAGTTACGCCGACTGTTGGATATCTTCGCTTTTATGCGGATGACTGTTGCGTATCCCGAATTTTACGCTGACTCATCGAATCTCAACTTTTACGCTTCTGTTCAAAGTGTTTCAAATTTTGGAGATATTTGAAAACTTTGAAGGGGGTCTTGTAGGAGCGTAAAAAGTGCTTCAAAGAAAGAGTCATCTTATTCATAAGTGATCTGTTTTACGCCAAGTAGAGCGGTTAATCTCTTTACGCCTAAGACAAGGCTAATCGCTTTACGCCTAAGCAGGCTGATCATTTTACGCTCGGGTCTACACCCATGGTTTTTACGCCAAGGATCGATCAGCCACTTTTATGCTGGACAAAGCTGTCAAATCTCGTATTTAATGCAAACTCTGACATGGAGATATTAATGATGGCATATATCACAAAGGGATTTGTTTTTACACAGAGACCAATGTTGTTGTTTAGTGTGTGGATTGAGCTACTTTACGCTCACACTACGGCTTCTTTTACGCACGAAGATTATACGAGCCTTTACGCTCAACAGTCGACGTGTGCGTAAAGTCTATTTAAGCTGCTTTTACGCTCAAGGTTATTTAATAACCACTTTACGTGGGAAGTCTATGTCAGGGCTATTTTATGCCAAATCTACTGCTTTACGCTCAAAGTACATTGGGGCTATTTTTACGCCCTATTCTCCTCCACCAGTTTGGAACGTGGTTTGCTTACGTGGCTTTCCAGTCATTTTTCTCGAAGAATGTGTGTACATGTATCCTATTCTTACTGAAATGATGGGACATATGTCAACATATGCAGAGAATAGCTTCAGTCGTGGGTGGCATTTGTTAGCATAAAGATGGAACTTTTGCTGAGTTTTTACGCACAAAAGCCCAAGTCTATAAATAGACTTATTTTTCTCATAACAGACACACGGAGAGACAGGAGAGAATACATAGATCAGAACTTAGAGATTTTGATTCTCCAGAGCATTCTTCTTCAACCTTTCTTTCAGAACAGAGTGAAGCAAAGCAGGAAAGCATTCGGCCTCGCCATCAGTGCCCAAGTGCGTCGATACCTTTCTGGTGACTTAGTTCTTCCAGTTGTTCTACTTCAAGCAGTGATCTTCATCATCATCATATGGTCCAAGGAACAAAGTGATTATTTACGAATCAGACTTCCATAGCAATACTTTCCCAGAATCAAATTTGTACTTCTTGTACTTTTTCTCGTTTTATTTTCAAAAGCCAATTTCTCCATGGCATTTTGTTAAGTGAAACATAGTGTATGGACAAAGAGATATCAGGCCGTCTCTTGAAGGTAAACTTGTAGACGTCCAAAATTATACACTGAAACCAGGCTGGCACACGAACTTTAATGTGTAGCCAGAAGCACATGCAACTACATTATGTGAGTTGGAAGAATTTCACCTATGATGCAGAATTCAAGGCTTAGTCCATTCTTGTATTATAGTCTGTTGTTTGAACCATGCGAAAAGATTCAAGTCGTCAGCGACATCTCTCCTAATGCATGATGGACAGTTACTGTGGGGAACACTTATACTCATATATAGAGATATGTGGAGGATTGTTGGGTTTTGGTGTTTTACAAAGTGAATTTTAGTCCCACATCGGCTAGACCAAAGGAGTTATATCCCTATATATTAGCTTTGCTAGTTTAGAGATGCATATGTGGTGTGGAGGTGCACATGCGTGTGTCATGTGGAGTTATTTTTCTAATAGGAAAAAGGCTAAATCAACAATAGAAAGCATTCACGCTTTTTGCTCTTGGGAAATTTATTTCCATGGGAGCTAAGCCCCGTAGGGGCTTAGCGACTCGAACTCGGACTCGGACTCAGACTCGGGCTCATGGGCTCATGAGGCGTAATGTGGCATTTTGTTGGCGCACTTTGCACTTAGCACGTCAGCATCGTCGCTAGGCGCATAGTGCACTTTAGTTGCGCTCATTGCACGAGCCACTTGTGCTGCCACGTTGCGCGCCATAGTTTGCACGACCAGGGTGTGCGCCAGGTTGTGCACAGGTTGCGCACAGGTTGTACCGGGTGCGCCGGTTGTGCATGTTGCGTACGTTGCGCAAGTTGTGCACGTAGCGCATGTTGCGCGAGTGGCACAAGGTGGCACAGGTTGCACAGTGGCGCAGTACGCACAGTGGCGCAGGTTGGCGCAAGTGGCTCAGTGCACGGAGTACAAGGCGTACAGGGTGCGCGCAGTTGGCGTAGCTTGCAGCAGAACGTACGTTTGTACGTTCTGGGCGGTTGCTACATGTTCGGGGTGGTTTTTTCCATGTCTATAACTTTGTGGCAACCGAGCAGTTGCTGCACGGCCTATATAAGGCATCCTCTCTCTCACAAGGCAAGAGATAGAGACAAGTAATAGAAGCCACCATAGAAAGTTTACGAAGTGTTCTTTAACACAAGTAAACAGAGAATTCAGAAGTATTTTTTAACACAGTTCTGATCGAAATTTGCTTGCGAATTCCAGCAGCCTTCGAGAGAGAGAAAAGGCGCCGTACCAGCGTTGCTTTTGCACGGGAGTTCGTGTCCATCCGAGGAGTCAGAAGAGCAGGAGTGTTCCAAGTTCTCCGATGAACTTGCTGGTTCCTGGAAGCTATTCTTGTAGGGCGAATAAAGCTTTAAGCAACGGTGATTATTTACCCCAGCAGGAGTTCTTCCATCTTTCACCAGTCGCTTTCTTCATTGCTGCCAGTAATTCAGATTGTATCTTCTTTTTAGATGTACTACGATCGATTGTTGTGGATTACGAAGTCTTTTTAGATTCTCGTAATACTAAAACGAGATCTTTTTAGATCTTCGTTATACTTGCGCAACCTTCCTAGAAGTGTTGCGTTGGAACATTGTTTTTACAATTGTTTCATCTTCTCAGTTTTTTATCGAAAAATTGTGCCCCGGCAATAACAGCCCTAACCTGTGCTAGGTTCGGATTTTTCTGTGGCCGTCCAGTCGACCCTTCGCGCGATTGTGCCGACAAAGTTCAAGGCAAAGAAGAAGAACACTGGCGGCAGCAGCAGTATGCCTAAGAAATTGGTACAACTACCTATATACCCCTTTTATTGGTTGAATTATGTTTTACTGTCCAGATTAAGCATGGAAGATTAGTTCATATATAGCCAAATGTATAGGTATTATACGTATAGTTTTATATGTAAATGATTAGTAGATTTACAAATACATATATATATGTTAAATATTTTGGTATATATATTTATAGGCATGTGCAAGAAAATGTAGGTTAAACATATGCTAAAATAAGTTTATTGTATATCAAGGTGGCGTAGTTTGGTTATAAGTAAATACTATGTATATACATGTTAAATGCACTATTTTATTGTTATTTCATTATTTATGATTATGTATTCTCGTAAACTTAGTTAATATATATTTTAAGAAAAGATTTATTTTTGTATACGTTTAGTACCTATATATGTTGGCACAAAAATTTATATGTAGGTTTATACGGCAATATTTATAATATTTAAATTACCTATATTTTGGTATATACATAAGTATGACTTATTGGTACAACAATATCAAGTTCTTTACTAACATAATAATTGGATAGGGAATTATAAATATTTTCCTAAAATCACCTAAAAAGGATTTTTTTTAAGCTACTAAATATAAGAGAAATTATCTCCTAAAATAAAACCCAAACAAGGATTATGTCGGTAAATAGATGAATAATTACTATGTGATGATTTGTGGTTGTATGTTTGGGTTGGCAGATTTCGTGGAATGTACGAGTGATAATTCGTGGTTAGGCTTGGACTAAACTTTGTTATCGCAGTCTCAGCACAGATTGGACAAAACTTCAGGCGATCTTTCTTTATAGTTTATTTACGTGTTTATGTTTCTTTCCCTTTGATACATGTTATTATCTAGTTTCTTTGGTTGATTGTTGATATGAATTTTTTTCATATTATGCATACTAGTTAAGTTGTCTAGTTCACATATCGTCTTGGTTTCCGGTTGGCATTATAGTTCATATTGGATTTTCTCACCTGTATCTTGACTGAGTCATACCGTGTCGTAGGATGAGTGCATTATAACTGAACTGCTACTTTTGTTTTCGACTTTTCTCAACCTGCGAGTCCACACTAGGGGGAGGGTTGATTACTTGAACTAACCTGCGAGTCCACACTAGGAGCGAGGGTTAGTTATTTGTTCAAACTTGCGAGTCCACACTAGGGGCGAGGGTTAGTTATTTGTTCAAACTTGCGAGTCCACACTAGAGGCGAGGGTTTATTCTTTGAAGCTAACCTGCGAGTCCAAACTAGGGACGAGGGTTAGTTATTTGTTCAAACATGCGTGTCCACAGTAGGGGCGAGGGCTTGATTATCCGTTTGATTTCTTATCATGTGTTCATGTTTCCTTCTAGCAGTTCATTTATGCATAGTTGTTCTCATATTCATGTTTCGTTGTTGCTTAGTCCTTTTCTATTTATATCCTGGTCTTCTTTATGCATGTTATACTGTTAGAGAGGCAATACAAAAAAAATGGCGATTCTTGACGGTTTATATGTTGACGGTCGTCGAAAACCATCAAGAATAGTGGTTATCTTGACGGTTTTAGACTTACGTCAAGGGAAGACAAATTTTTTGTCACTTTAGCAATTTTATAGCATATATTTTGACGGTTTCGAAGGATCCTTCAAGAAAGACATTTTTTTATGTTGACGGTTTGTTGATAACCGTCAAGTAATGCATATGCGAAAAAATTACCGTACATATTTCAGCTGCCATTTTAGTTATTTTTTTGAATTTTTTTGAGTGTATCATCTATGTTGACGGTTGTGTAGAACCTCATAAGCTGCTCCCATAGATTGAAACTCCCGATCCTTTTAAAAAAAATCTCGAAGGGGTTCTTTCATCTCCCACAACCTCCTCTCTCCCCACCAGCTCCTCCCTCTTCAACTTCTCCTCCTCCTTCCATGGCCGCTCCGGCTCACTCTAGTGAACCCCCCACAGCTCTCTCCATCGACACCAATGCAAAATGGATCCCCGCCCCAGCTCTCTCCTCCGGCCCTCGCCGCTGGTGGCTCCGATCCTCTGTATCCTCTCCATTTCCTTTCTCCTCTTCTTCCACTTCCTCCTCCTTTCTCATTCCCAAAACCCTTTCTCAATCCTAACCCTAACCCCAAATCTATCAAATTTTGTCCCCAAACCCAAACCCTAGATCCATTAAAGTCCAAAGTTATGATGGCCATGGCAAAGCCGGAGGTCGATATGTTTCCAAGAAAGAGAGCTGGCAGAGCTGAAGATGGACTGAACGGAGAAGAACAGGCCTCGTCGATCAACAAGGCCAGGGGGAGGACTCCGCTCCGATCTGATCGTCGTCTTCGTCGGCAAAGAGCAACTATAAGCCACCTTCTGCGAATAGGACGAAGGTCGATACAAACAGCAATAACGGGTTGGGCCTGCTAGAGATCGACGAGGATCTCCACAGCCGGCAGCTCGCTGTCTACGGGAGGGAGACGAGGAGGAAGCTCTTCGTGTCGAACGTACTGGTCTCTGGTATCAATGGCCTCAACGTAGAGATTGGTACGATTTATCCAGTTTATTGATATTCACTTCGTTGCTCGAACACGAATATGACACGAGGACACTAACACGACATAGACATATGAATGGTAAAGTTATTTCATGGATTAACGGGCTACTCTATTGATATGGGTATTTTGGCGTATCATCAAAATTCGCTCTTTCCTTATGGCTGGATTTTTGGGGTTTGAAAATCTTGATTTTGGCTAAAGTTTATAGGTAGTATTCTATGTTGAAATATACATATCATGTACCATACGACAACAGAGATGGTGATGGCATGGTTTGCTATCGAAAATTTTATTATTGGTGTGAGACAAGCGACAATGCTAAAAACAATGTTGTTTCCCCTACATTTTATCTAACATCAACACCACATTAGCTTGGTTACTACACTTAATTGTGCTCGTCTATATTTGTGGATGTTCTTATTAATTTAAACTAATGAATGGGTATATACAAATGTTTTAGAGAATTAAAGGCTTGTGTATGTGTACTAGACAAATTAGCCAGAGCATCTTTTTTCCTTTGAACTATTCAAACTTGAAATAGATAACTTGCAATAGATAACTTGCAACAAGTTTAGGACTCATTGTAGTGGCAACATGTTATTAGAATCGAGAAACAAATGTACATGGAGTACAATGTATAGATATTGAAGTTCTCTATTCCAAATTACCATGGTTCCATAACTTGAAATATGATACAACATCCTACTATCGTATCTCACTTCGAGCCTAGAAGTAGAACCAATATACAAAATATTTATATGTATAGATAATGCTCACATCTGGCAACGAAAAAAAAATGGACAATTCACCTTGATTGTCTTACAGTAAATGTCATTAGGTATTAAAATTTTAATTCATTAGGTATTAAAATTTCTATCATAACATGAATTTGGGTGTTGAATCATAACTTTTCTTAATAAGAGATGCGCTCTATTGTTTTCCTAATATTCATATACATAACTAGTAATTAAGTCAGCTCATCCCTTCTTGGGAGTGTTTCATACCCAATTTTACATGATCTTATTAGCAAACTGATCATGATTGTAAAGATGAGAAATAATTGAACAATTCAACACAGCACACAACTCAGGACAAAGAAGATTGAACCATATTGGTACTTAGTGGCTCTGGAAACTAGTAATTTCATAGGTGAACAAAACCGCATGTTTACACTATATTGATCAAAACCCTAACCATTATATAATTAGTAGTCCTTGTTCATTCAAACAAAGCAAAAAAATATTAACACCTTGTTCATTCAAACATTCAAGCTTGAAAGGTTTCAGTCAGAAGTTAGTGAAATATTCTATAGAGGATGATTTCTTTGCATACATAAGCTTTCCTTACAGAGGATTTTATAGGGCACAATGTACATCAACTATCATATTATGAAATTAAGTACATCAACTATCATATTATGATAAAAATTAAGAAGAATCCTACATTATGCCATAGAGTATTTTTTAGGGTGCAATGTATTATTGCTCTCTATTGTTTTATTGTCTTACATTTGTTCACTGTTCACTAAAGAACCCATGCTTAATAATTATTTTCTTTCCGATACCAAACTATCTGATACTCCTATTCGAAATCACCGATACTACCGATACCGCGATCCCGATACTCATAGGAGGGATTCGATGCCGATCCGATACCTATAATGCGAACCTTGTTATAGAGTACAGAAGCTACTTGATCTTTGTTGAAAAAGTCTTTTTTTCACATTTAGACCCCCAAAAAAAATGATATAATGTTTAATTGTCAATGCTTTGATTTTGAAGGTTGGTCTGTTTACGGGTGCACCCAATGTTCACCCTCCTTAATCCAACTGAAGTCTTGGTTGCATTCACTTCGATTGATCGCTCAAAGCAGGACATCCATCCAGAATTTGGAGAGCGGACGTTCGAAGGAAGTCTTCGCCCTAATGGTAAGGGACTGCCCTGGGAATTGTTTTCTGTGCAACGATACCACTGACATATCAAGATGTTCTTTCTTTAAAATGTGGATTCTGATTATCTCTCTCCTCGTTCAAATAATTAGGTGAATGGATGCTGATTGATAAATACACTGGCCTCAGTTTGATTAATTGTTTCGACACGAGCCAGGTAAACAAATGTTTGGTTCACTGTATTCTCTTATGATCTTATCAAATCAGAATTGTGTATTAGTAGTCCCAAACTTGAAAAGGAAGATAATGCATTGATTAGCTCTAGATATATTATACATTGTACTTTAAGCATCTGCTAAGCCCAATCTATCAGTTTCTGATGCCACATGCACTAGACTTATCAAACACCCAATGTACTATATATTCATGATGTGCAAATCTGTGTTGACTATGTTGACTATAACCGTTCAATATCAATCGATCGATCAATCACATGCACTAGACTTGTCAAACATCCAATGTAGCTTAGTTTTTACATCGTATTGAAGTTTGACATTCTTCTTAGGTTTCTTTTAATAATGAACACCTTTGGATTTGGGACCCGAGTAATGTATTTCTTTCCTAATACTTACTAATAAGTAACAATTTGGAAGGGATTTACATTCTTTCCAAACTGGGTCATGAACATATATTGAATCTTCTTGTCTGCGGCCTCAAAGAGCAACCTTTTTTTTATAACTGTCTTTGATTTAGTGCACTTTGGTTCATGCACTCTCATTATAAGATAACTATTACACCTTGGATGCTCGTTTTTTAATCTTTTTGTTCTAATATGAATTTCTAAATATGTGACCTTGTCATTGCTTGTTATCTTTGTAACTATGCTTGTCAAAAAGAGAGATGCAAAACTGGGCAACCACTAATGGCTTGAACACATACTAGAGGACAGATAATTGAGTGTCTGTTCCCTTGAACCTATGAACAACTATAAATTCTGATCAAGTGTCCAGTCCATGTATGCAGTCATGTGGAATGGGAATAAAGACCAGTCTACCAATGTAAACATGTACCAAAGCATAGAGATATGGTGTCATATTAGACCATGGCCCAGGTACAAGACAGGTACTGCAAGCAGGCACCCACAGTACTCCTAATCGCCCCCCCTTTTAGGCTGTTAGACTATTGAATGGCAGAGATTTAAAGTTCATAGGTATACTTTGTACCCTGTATTAACCATATGTCCTATACATTCTTAGACACTACTCTTGATATCCTATATTGCTTACCCTGCAATATGTCATTCAATAGATCCCTGCACAGTAAGATCCACCAGTTCATACACTATGTTGCATATTCCCTTGTATCCTGACCAACTGCATTTACACATGTATACAATGCATTCACTGCTTGTATTGTATCACCTGGCCCATATGTATCACTACACATTACTTGGACTCATGTATATGGTACCTTGCCTTATACTTCTAACTGTCCAGTCCCTAGCCATTTGTATATTCTTCCTTACTATTTTTTTTACAACACATACAAATGTGTAGGTCCCTGAAGAGTGCACTGTCAATATTGTTTTAAGATCCAACTGCAGGTGCTTGGGAGCTAAAACCTGTGGCTTGGCATGAAGGTTTGAGTCTAGTTATCACGAAGGCAGAGTGTTGGCTTTAGGCTGACTTGTGCCTATTGAGCATGGTAATGGGTGATGCCTTCGTTTGGCCTTGGTAGATAATAGTGTCTATGTATCAGAGGTATAAATTGAATGAGTAGTTTGGATAATAAGTGACCTGTTAAGTATTGGATCAGTGATGGGTTTCAGTTGGATATGTTGAGGGATAGAGAAATCGAGTATTACTTGAATGTAGAAGCCTTTGGGCCTATTAATAAGGCTAGAGGGTTTGTCCTGCTGATTTTGGTAATAGAGTGCTTGGGTTCAGTAAGTACATGTTGCTATTTGTACAGTAGCAGGATTTTATGTTGAATACTGCTGTGGGTTGGGTTAAGGCCAGTGACCTTGGGCTGTTTTAGACTTGGGTGTTGGGTTTTCTGGAATAAGGAAGAAGGGTGTGCTTTTGAGCTTGAGTTCTAGAATTAAGAATTATGTTTTCAGTCCACAAATAGGAAAAACATGTAGGCATGACCCTAAGATACACAGTGTACCATGTTGCATAGTACAAAATAGGTAGGGGCATACATTCATGTGCCAGTTATGACCAAAGGCTAAATCATGTATGTATATACATATACAAGGATAACTAATTAAGATGAAAACAGTAGATAGGTTAAACTTAGATTGTTTTCATTATTGACATTATATATGATTCAAATAGGATACTTGGACATTGACACGAATTTTGACCCGTGCCAGCAGCTCAGGACCTAAGGCAAGTATACCTTGCCTTTCTACACAGCATTATTTATATGCACTGTCTTTTATTATTATCTAGTTTTCATCATATTGTTGCCATGTATCTTTTATATCCTGTTTTTATACTTGTATCATTGCTATATAGACAGTGTTCACAGTTAGCTTTGTATCTTATTGGACGTATTCATTGAGCCTTGATCGAGTCGTGTCGTGAGTCATGAACCGAACTGCTTTTTCCTCCGTGTCTTGAAGCCTTAAAGCTAACCTGCGAGTCCACACTAGGGGCAAGGGTTAGTAGTTATCCGTGTCTTAAGCTAACATGTGAGTCCACACTAGGGACGAGGGTTAGTAGCTATTAGTCCACACCTGCGAGTCCACACTAGGGACGAGGGTGATGCTAGCCTGCGAGTCCACACTAGGGACGAGGGTTAGTAGTAGATGCTAGCCTGCGAGTCCACACTAGGGACGAGGGTTAGTAGTATAGGGTTTACGCCTGTGAGTCCACACCAGGGACGAGGGTGATGCTAACCTGCGAGTCCACACTAGGGACGAGGGTCAGTAGTTCAAACCTGCGAGTCCACATTAGGGACGAGGGTTTGAGTATTCTTTTTGGTTATCCGTTGACATCTTGACATGAGTTCTCTAGTCCTTGTTCAGCAGTTCATCTTTGTGTAGATAGTGTATAGATTCGTGCTTTATTCATTGCTCAGTTTTACTTGTTTATTCTGTATTTTCTCCATGCATAATAAACTGTTAGAAAGGCTCATTTTTATGTATCTTGCTAGTCCTTTAAGGACCTGATGATCTCTTCAGGTTAGCCAAGTTTGAGTCAGGAGCAGGCGAGCGGATTTGAGTTAGCTTGCAGATAGCGGTGCTTTGCAGTCGAGGTTACTTGGTTAGCAGGTTTGTACTCAGTTAGTTTATTTCATGTATTTTCCTATTTTTTCTGTCTACTGGTAGTGGTTTTGTGTCCACCGGACGTGACAGTGATTCTTGATATTCAGTTATATTCATTATTGTTCAGTTCATGTCTTTTTCATTGATCTAGATTGATTCGATTATTCTGTGGATGAGATATAGTTTTTCCGTGATTCTAGATTGCTGTGACTTGAGTACAGACAACGTACTACCGCCGACACTGCGGCGTAGGCTGGGCTTGGACACGTTTCGTATTCGAAAAGCGGGTGCGGGTTGTGAAACTATGCTTGTTTTTTTATGTTTTTTATTGACATATGTTCTCTAAATATTATTATTTTATTGTGAAAAGTTTATTTTTTCTTCAATATGCAAAAATTTGTGCTCTCTTCATTAGCTCGTAAGTCAGCCAGTTAGCTTCATAATGAAACACCGATAATCTGTAGTTAACTTATTTTCAACCACTGTGATGTGGTATTGTAACGTCCGTATTTCGGAATACGTATTTTGATTAGGCCCATATATATTTCGGACCTGTATTTTATTTTCTGGAATTTTGGCCTGTAATTGTAATTGGCTCGACTTGCGGATTTTGGTTTCCTCGTAAATTAGGTTTTTGGACCTGGCATGGTTTTATTCTTTATGGAGAAGGGTTTGGTTTGGTTTGCATTGGACTACCTTAGTTAACCTCCACCCTCAACACAACACACCCTCCCTCATTAAAACCCCACCTAACTTTCTCTCTCCTGATTGCTCTTCCATTAATTTTCTCCATCTTCTTTTTCTTCCTTCCTCCACACAACACCTAACCCCATAGGCAAGTGCACCTTGCCACCAAATAAGCACCCTATTTTATTTGTCCATTAGCTAGATTAGGCCATGGTGAACAACATTAGAACTTGGCATTTTGTGATTTGGAGCTTCTATTTTTCTAGATCTAAGTTTTAACTATTTTCGGATTTTCTTGGTTTGATCTATTAAACTTAGATTTTTTTCCTTGTTTTGAGGCTTCCATGTGGAAGAGAATTCAATTTTACACAAGTTAGAACTTTGAAAATCCAAATTTGGTTTTGTTTTGGCTAAGTTATGAAGATTGGAAATTTGGAGTTCTTGGGGTTTTTTCTCGGCCTGATGGAGAAGATGACCCTCGGCCTGCGCTCTTTAGCGCAAGGCCGAACTGCGCACCCTTCCTCGGCCAGCGCTTTTTAGCGCAAGGCCGAACTGCGCACCCTTCCTCGGCCAGCGCTTTTTAGCGCTGGGCTGACCCGTGCTGGCGCTCTTTAGCTCTAGCGCAACCCGACCCCCAGCGCGGCTTAGCTCCAGCGCAACCCAATCCTAGCGCGGCCCATCCCCAGTGCTGCTTGGCTCCAGCACAACCCAATCCTAGCACGGCCGATCCCCTGTGCAGCTCGCTATCAACGCAACCCATCCCTAGCGCAGCTTACTCCCAGCGCGGCTTGGCTCCAGCGCAACCCGCTCTCAGCGCAACCCGACCCAGCGCAACCCGACACAGCGTAACCCGACCCCCTGCGCAACCCACTTACCCATAGGGATTTGGTTTTATTTTGGACTTGGCTTCTCTTTGTGGATTGGAGTCTTGAGATCTTGTTCCAACAACACGACTGTCTTGACCTAACACGGCCTGGCACGGTTTTCGATATTTTGCTTATGACTAGTACGATTTTTCATGATTTCTGTGATTTATGATTCTAGTACTCTCTGATCTTCTTAGTAGTGACCCGATGGGGTGCTCTCTTAACTTGTAACCTGTGATTCATAATTAATCTCTGTAACTGGACAACTTGATAGTGGCCCGTGGCGGCGCACTCCTGACTTGTAACTTGACTTGACTTGATGCTGTTACGATGGCTAACTTGACTCATATAATCAATTCTGACGTCGTGGGTGTTCATTCTTACTGTTTTGTGCAATCTACTTGTCTTGTCTCGCATCATGTCTAGGACGTGACTCCCTGGTTACCACGGTCAGGGATTCACACTGAATATGAATTAGGCTAATTACTAGATCAAACTATAGTTCATGGAGAATTTCCAGTCACAGGTGATCTCGTTATCTGGGCGCCTTAATGGACTTGTAGCCTGCCGACGAGTAGGGCACATTTCCAGCACACTGTCATGTGTTGCACCCTCTAAGTCACCTAAGGGTACATTGTCTCCCGGGCAATGTACCCAACCATACTCTCAACCCGCGGAAGGATAACTGGATAGTCAGCAGGGCTTGGGACTTGGAATTTCTCATTTGCATCTTGCTAGTAATTAGGCTTGTGATAACCCTAGTTATTTAAGTAGTAAGCCGTAGTATTGCTTGGCCGCTTGTGAATGGATGGTGTCCAGCCTTGTCTAAGTCTCGTCTAGTCCCAGTACCTGGTACTCCTGAACATGATTGTTTTACTTATCTTTAACAATAAATGGGTAGAGACAAAGTGCTATTCAGGCGAAGGGTTACAACCCCGGTCCTTGTTTGGTTTAAGGGTTGTAACCTGGCTCCCAGAATGGTTCCATGTCCCTAGTCGTTTATTGTCCTGTTGTACTCTTTTTTACTTGTACTTTTCTTCTATTCCTTATGTTCTGATATGCTGGCTTTTGTTTTTATTTTGTGGCCTCCTTGTGGCACTTGCTCTTTCTGGGGTTTGACCCAGCTGGTTTTGTGTGGCCAAATTTCGGAGCAGCACCCGAGGATCTACCGAACCTCCAGCCCAATGGTGGAAACTAGACGGAACCCGGGCTACGAGTAGGTTTTCTATTTTGATTCGCTCACTACATTGTAAAATTATTCTTTTGAGGCGTTTAGCCGACGAGCACCTGTTAGCTCGATGCATATTTACTTACTGTCTGCCTACGGGCTGTAACATGATTAACAAATCCTAGGGTTGATCATGTATGACTGAACTCTTGCTAGTCTTGACATTTTGTACGACTAGCTTCATGATCATCCAATATGTAATGTATGGACGTCTTGCTATTATATATTTGGTGCTCTGACATCTTGTAACTATTATTGCTTGCTTGAGGTTGAGATAATAGGCTTGTTCATGACCATAGGAGACTGTTGGCTTGTATTTAAACCCTCATATATCTAGACAGCCGTGACCGTATAGCGAGGTGGATTCCATTTCAATATACGTAGCTGGCTATGTATGCCCCCCGCTCTCCATTGTTCTGGTTCTGGGGCGTCACAGGAATGTCTTTATTAGCTTGAATCAACTTATACAATTCCTAATTTGGCACTGCTTTGTCTTCAAGGCCACGTTTGATCTACATGGTTTTTAAGGAAGATAATACGGAGAATAAGAAGGAAAAGTAAATGACACCCAAAACCTACTCGTGCATGCTTGCTCTCCATGGTGAGATTTTTGAACTCAAGCCCTAACTATATTTCAATTATTTCGGATGACTTTTGTTTCATTGTTGTTACATTAGAAACTTTATTGACTTGTGAATGAGAGGTCAATCTAACGAGCAGCTGCAATAAAAGATCCATGCACAGTCTTTTCTATATGGTATTCAAGAAGTGTTTTTATCTATAGATATGTAGTTGTATATATATATGTTGCAATTGACCCACTCGGTTTTATCATCTTGAATAAGCTTTCATGTATGCCACAATCTATTACTACCAATTTGTCTCTTTCCAGCTTCAGTCTTATGTTCTAGCTTTCCTGAAATCATTCTCCAGTCTCTAGATCGCAATGAAAAATGCTACAATCTATAGTAACATCATCCTTTTTTTCTTGTTCTGACATAATGGTAGAAAAGGCTTTCAGAATTCATTAGTTTAATGATTTTTATTATATTCAAGTACCTAGTGTATTTTTGGAGTGTCCGAATTGTCTTGGTCAGTTGTCTGATTCTGTAAAAGCAATGTTTACAAATATTTATAACAAAATATATGGTTTTGATTTATAGTTTCAGTATGGCAATAAAGTTAAACTGTTCTTGTGTTATAGTATGCCTTAATTCAGATTCTTGTCAAGTGATTCAATTTCCAGGATACTTGTTTGTGTTATAATTTCAGTATGACATTTCCAGGATACCTATTTATGTTATAGTATGCCTTTAACTCAGATTCTTGTCAAGTGATTCAAATTGTCTCGAGTTCTTGTGTGTGCAGCAATAAAGTCAAACTGTATTGATAATTATGTAATAGTGTAGTTCAATGTCTACACAAGAACATGTACGAAAAGTATTGATAATTTATGTTCTTGTTCTCTCATGATCTTTCTGAAAAATGAAGGTACATGTATGTTGTGAATAGGGGAATGCTGTGGATATGGGTGGGATGTGCTCCGCTCTGGTTTGCTACTTTTTTTGGTTTCATTTTATAGGGTTAGATTATGTTTTGTGGTGACAAGTGATGGATGTTTGTGGTTTGGATGTTTAAGTGGTATAGAAACAACAGATGTGGGTTATGTGTACTTTATGGTTGGATTATGTTGTGAGTGGAGAAGTGAAGAATACATGTGGTGGGATATGTATTAGAAGTTATATTGTATGAACAATACAGTTTGTTATTATAAAATTTGGATTTTATAGTAATTTGATGCGTGTATCTTCTGGATTGATATTATGTGTATTTGATTAATATTATATAATTTTTGACAGAATTTTGGCAAGCTTCTCTTGACGGTACTTTGGATAGCTTCTCTTGACGGCTGTCAAACGTCAATATTAATTCAAATTATGCTGCATAATAGCCGTGAATTCATGCTTTTCATGACGAGTTTTTTCTGTCAAAACAAATGTTTTTTTGACGGCTAAAGGCCGTCATCTAGGCCAGAGTCAAGAAAAGTTTTTGCTTACGTTAACGGTTTCTAAAAACTGTTATCTTGACAGCTAAAACAGTCAAAAAAATTACTTCATATGACGGCCAAAAATTGTCAAGAAAAACCCTTCCAGCGACCATCAAGAAAGTGAAGCTTTTCTTGACTCCAGCCTACTTGACGGATCCGCAACCGTCAAGATACCCATTTCTTGACAGGAAATCACCGTCAAGAAAAGTCTTTTTTCTTGTAATGAGGCATATTTTATGTATCTTGCTTGTCCCATGAGGACCTGGTGATCTCTCCAGATTATTGTTGAACGGTTGCGTAGAGTAGATGGGCAGTTGATGATTGTGTCTGCAAAAATTAGGTATCAATAATGATATTTATTCATTCTTTCTTATTTATATTTATTTCCATGATTTTCTGCGGATATAGCCTAGTTTTGCAAGCTTTGTTATTATTCTTGAGCTTGATCGAACTTGCATAGTACAGGGCGGCCGACTATATTACATATTGTTCATTCTTATTATATTACTCTCTTAGTGGATTGAGATATAGTTTTGACTTTCCATGATTAGACCTATTATCATAGTCTAGACAGCTTATACGTATTCGAGTTGGGTTGAAGTCCACTTGATACGTAGCTGGCTTGCACACGCACTCGTTATCTGGCTTGCGCATGCACTCGTATCCCGAAAAGTGGGTGCGAGTCGTGACAAGAAGCGTTACCAGTGGGCAGGAAGAGTTGATTCACTCAAACAGGAAGGGTCCCACTGCTCGACAGAGTCACCAGTAGAGGAATATGGCTAACCGTGGTCGTCGAGCCTCTGAATTGAAAGGAAAGCTTAACGAGGTTGCCCCGCCGAAATGCCAGGACAACCCTAGACAGTACCGGTTTGGCGAGATAGTTCTGCTACCCGCCGCCGTGCGGGTGGAAGTCGCTGGTCGAAGGCGAGCGTCACCGCACAAAATCTATGGAATCAATGGTTCACCAGTGGTTGAGGAAAGAAGCTCTCAGGCGGCTAGGGTTTCTAGAGAAGAAGAAGGGAAAAGGTGTGGTTAAGGATATATATGGGGAGAAAGCTCGTAACCGAGCTAGCTGGAGAGGAAGGAATCGGTTGCTTAGTAGGCGCATGGCCTGTGCTCAGTGCGGTTGGCAGAGGGACAGCTATAGCGTACGCAAAACAGCAGGGAAGAGTACTATTCCCGTAGGTTTTGAACTGGTGGATATGGGTTTTGGGTTTGGGTCGGGCGCCAAGCAAGCATCCGCCGGACCCGAAAGTTGAACGAGCTTTATAGATGGGCCAGCAGTGTAAACATGGCAATAGGCTAAATAGGAAGGAAAGTTTACATGTGCATATATATAAGGTGTTAATAAAAATGGTGGGCTTCATTCATTGGACCAGGGTTTTGAAGTCGGGCTGATGGGTTTTTAGGTGTTTTTAAGGAAGAAATTTAAATGCATATGCATAACATATAAGGCCTTGTAAAACGAATTCCTAGGTTATAAGACTACTATTTATTATTAAGAAATAATGGTAATAATAGTAATTAGAAAATTGGCATATTTTATCTAAAGAGGGGCAGTGAAGATGGGCCTCTCACTGCTAGGCCAGCATATGTAGGTCGAGAATAAATCAATAGAAAGAAGGTTAGAAGAAGGAAAGGAAATATTATGATAAGATATATATAAAAATTAATCTGCTTATGACCATCCTAATAACTGTCTATATATATAAATATTTTTTTTCTATATATATATATATATATATATATATATATATATATATATAAATCTAACCCTACCAGCAATAATACATCAATAAAATAATAATAATAAAATATACTAACACTAATTAAAATGGGAGGGAATTTTATAAGTGTCCCTCAATATGGTGTAAACCAAAACAATTTTATATAAAATTAATCTGCTTATGACCATCCTAATAACTGTCTATATATATAAATATTTTTTTCTATATATATATATATATATATATATTTTATATATATATATATATATATATATATATATATATATATATATATATATATATAAATCTAACCCTACCAGCAATAATACATCAATAAAATAATAATAATAAAATATACTAACACTAATTAAAATGGGAGGGAATTTTATAAGTGTCCCTCAATATGGTGTAAACCAAAACAATGGTTGGTGGCCATTGATCACTCTAAGGATTTTAATCCAAATCAAGAGTCCAAGCTTTGATACCAATTGAAGAACCCTATGGGGGGTGAATAGGGTAATAAAAATTACCAACACAAATTTGCAAAGCAAATACCAATTTAAAAGAAAGAGAGCAAGAAATCAAACACTCGATGTATCTTGGTGTCCTTCCTTGAAGACAATCCAGTCTGGACCTCTCTCTGACTCTAATCCACTATTTGAATAAATAGTACACCACGAGCTTTGATCCTAAGGCTCATCCTCTTACACATGAGTTTTGATCCGAAGGCTCGTCAACTTCTTACACACGAGTTTTGATGCGAAGGCTCGTCAACTTCTTTTATAAGAGAGGATTTTGATCTTCTATACTACTTGAAGATCTAGTTTACAACTCTTAATAACTCTAACACTTTTTGTAGATGGCAAATAAAAGCTTTGTAGAGTAAATTGTTAATGCTTTCGGTAGTTGATAAAATTGAAAGCTCAAGTGGATGGCTTTGAATGAAGAAGAGGGAGTATATTTATAAAAAGCCAAGAGAATTCAGTCCATAACGCAAACTCTACAGACTTTTGGAAGATCCGTCAGTGATTTGCGGATGTCTGACGAATTTCTGAAAGCTTACTTTAACGTATATAGATATAGTTATTGGATTGTATTTAATGCACCTAATTCGAGC
>JANAVB010001692.1:0-30000 GCA_029216955.1 Iris pallida | reverse complement strand
ACAGAAGATCTGTTCGATCGATTCCAGAACCTTCTTAGGCGGGGAGCACGCAGCCATAGTATGGATGGGGATGGATATGAGCACATGTTTGATGAGGATCATCTTGCCACCTGGGGACAATATGGTGTTATGCCACCCATCAAGTTTCTTCCTGATTCTAGCTATCAAGTTCTGAAAGATACGAGCGTTGGATTTCCCATACATCAGGGGGCAACCGAGATAGTTGAACGGGGGGTGAGCAATAGAGAATGATGTTAATTGGGATAGATTGATGGCGTGCTCTCTCTTGATGTTATGGTGGACGTAGATAACGCTCTTGGAAGGATTGACCTTCTGGCCCGAACATCTGGAGTACCTCTGCAGAGTGTTGTGGACCGCTTCCACCGCTCCAAAGTCCCCAGAGGAGGAGATGAGTAAATCGTCTACGAAGGCCAGATGGGTGATGGTAGGACATCCGCTGGAAGTGTAATAGTGTTGAAAGTTCGGAGTACTGACCATGTTGTTAAGGTTTCTACTCAGGGCATCCGCAACTATGATGAAGACGGTGGAAGATAGGGGGTCGCCCTGTCTAACGCCACGACTGGATTTGAAAAATCTACCGGCTTGGCCGTTGATAACCGTGGAGAACCACGAGTTGCTGATGGATCTCCACACGGTGTTGGTCCAAGTTTCCGAGAATCCGAAAGCTCTGAATACCCAGTTCATAAATTGCCAATCCAGGCTGTCATAAGCTTTTTTCATGTTTATCTTAATAGCGATGTTGCCTCCTCTAGCTGGAAACTTCATGTAGGTGATTAACTCTTGGGCCAACATAATATTGTCCTGGATGTTTCTCCTTTGCATAAAACCGCTTTGCTCCTCTGAAATAATTGTAGAAGCATGGAAAAGGAACATGAAAGTCCATGCGGCTCAAAAGTTCTTTAGAGCTTCATGCGGCTCAAAAGTCCTTTAGAGCTTCATGCGGCTCAAAAGTCTCTTAGAACTTCATGCGGCCCAAAAGTCTCTTAAGGCTTCATGCGGCTGGAAAGTACACGATAGCTCCATGCGGCTCAGAACAAGCCACGTGGCTCTATGCAGTTCAAAGTAGGCATCTACAGCTGGCCATCATTACTCTGTGCAGCTAGCTCATTAAAAGCTCTGACGTAATGCAGCAGCCCTGACAGAACGGATTGACAGCTCTGACATAAAGGTGAAATGATGACTCTTGACATGCTCCTAGATAGACGAGAAATTTTTTACAGCTAGCACGATCCACCCATTTCCAGAGATCTTTATGCGGCTCAGTTGTAAGGACGCCCATGCGGCTCAGTTTTAAGGACGTCCATGCGGCTCAGTTGTAAGGGCCTCCATGCGGCTCAGTTGTAAGGGCCTCCATGCGGACCAGTTGTAAGGACGTCCATGCGGCTCAGATTAAAGGACTTTCATGCGGCTCAGATTAAAGGACTTTCATGCGGCTCTGACACGAGGCCATATTCATGTGGCTCAACTATGACAGTCCTACATGCGGCTAGCAGCAGTTGGGACACGTGGCAGGAGTTGATCAAATCCTAATAATTCAGATTTATGGCAATCGACATAATAGACAGTTGGACACGTGGCAGAAGATTGACCAAGATTTATTCACTCGGATTTGCTGATATCAATAAATCATCATAATGCAGATTTGTTGCAATCAACATTAACTACCTAGATCGTTTTCCAACAAACCATGCAGATTTGGTGCAATCAACATTAACTGCCCAGATTTGTTACAATCAACATTAATGGCCCAGATTAATTTCTAACAAACAAGATCAAGGCTGATTGTAATCAAATCCCTAATCGCCCACTTTTTAAGGAGCAATTACTGTACACCCTACTGATCACAGAGCCCTATAAATAGCAAGGTGCCATTCTCTTGCAAAGGAGTGGGGGGAAAGAAGCGCACGCACAGAGTTATACGCACAAAGTCCGAGCAGAAATATCAGCAACCCCCGTCCACACAAAGAGCATTTCTTCCCCGGAGCCGAAGCGACGTCCGATCGTCCAAGGAGTAAGACAGAGTTGCCGTCACTCTCCCGAGCCTCTACCGTCACCCCCCAGAATAAAAAATAAATAATTGTACTTAGATTGCTTTTCCTAGGTTTTGTTCCTAGGCTCTCTTTTGTACGAGCAAGTTTGTATTGTGAAGTAAAAGTCCAGTCCTCCCTTAAAACTGTTCTGTTCTTTTATAATCAATGGCAAACTCGATGGCGACTCGGCTGGGGACTAACTTCTATACGGCTGAGAAGTTGGTGACGCAATCGGACGCAGCCAAAATTGGCTCCACACAATAGATGCTGGTCATCCGCTTCGACCAACAGGCGTTTGAAGAAATACTCTCCGATGGGAGCGCTGGCCCGGTCCAGAAGCGAGCCCGTACGAAGAAGGCCCGCAGGGAGTGGAGGCCCAAATCATTTTCTCCTCCCCAAGCTTTGGAAGAAATGCTCTCTGCTGCCCAAGACGGTGGAGAAGACTCCCATGCGGCCCCACTTCAGGCCGCGGAGGACCATGCTGTTCTCAAGTCTGGCAGAGGAAAGCACTACGATGCTGGACTTGAGGAAGAAAATGGAGACTCTATGCGGAACAGGAAGAAGCCACAAAAGGGTGCCAGCCGCATGAAGAAGGCTCATGCGGCCAATAAATCCAGCCGCATGAAGACTCATGCGGCCGCTAAATCCAGCCGCATGAATGCTGATATGGCCAACAGATCCAGCCGTATGAATGCTGATATGGCCAACGGATCCAGCCGTATGAATGCTGATATGGCCAACAGATCCAGCCGTATGAACGCTGACGTAGCCAACAGATCCAGCCGCATGAATGCTAATGTGGCCAACAGATCCAGCCGCATGAATGCTGATGCGGCCATAAATGCCAACCACATGAATGCCCATACGGCAGTCAAATCCAGTCGTATGAATTCAAATGCGGCCACAAATGCTAGCCACATGAATGCTCCATGCAGCTCGGGTTCAGTCTTTGACCGTCTCTCATACGGTCCTGACTCCATATGCTCCCAAGAAAATATGCCAGACTCTGTGCGGCACCATTTGGACTCTTCCTACTATGCACCCTCAGGTGCTAGAGCGAAGAATTCTAAGACAGCACGGGCTCGGCGAGCTCAGTTAGCTGCCCCAACCTCTGACCATCCGAGTGCTCCGCTTACTGTTATGCGGGCCTCCGATGGAAAGTTGTACAGAACCACTCGAGTCCAGCCCCCGGCGACAAAAGGACAGAGTGGTTCCCAAGATTCTCCCAATAATCAGGGAGCAAACATGGTGCCAACACACTCGGATGCTCAGAATTCTCGGGCCCACAAAACGGGTGAATAGGTTGCTCGAGAGGCACCTGACTTGCGTGATGTGATCCTTCACAAGCGTAAGGAAAGAGAAGAAGCCTCGGTGTACAGAGAGTCCTTCCATGGACATCACTGCACCCAAGTCATTGTCAACTGCTGCTGCAACAGCGAGGCAGTACAAGAAAACCGGCGATCTGTCTTCCAACGACTGCGACAACCAAGCTCAGAGGACGAGGCGTTTCTCGTCGTCTCCTGCAATTCTGCTCAAAAAATCCCTGGTAGCGGGAGAAGGGAAGAAAACAAATGTCTCCAGCCCGAAAATCTCAACCAGCGTAACCAAGAAACTCTCTTCTAAGCGGTCGTCCACGACTGTTACAGGAGGAGTTTACCAAGGTACCCGCTCAAAGACTAAATCTGCCACGCTTGGAGATTCGTCGTCCACATCTCTGGAAGGCGCTGGAGCCGGGGGTAGCACTCCTCCGAACATCCACGACAATCTGGTGTTCCAAGAAGATAATCCAGGGGAAACAGTTTCTCCAACAGATACAGCAGGTTCCGACGCCCCCGAGGACGTCCACAACTCTCAAGACGAGGCAAGCTCTGAAGCTGGGGGTACTACTCCTTCTGAGTCCGAACCAGAGGAGAACATTCCCACATACCCTGATGACTTCTCTGTACAAGGATATGACTCAGAGGGCACGTCCTCCACCGTTTTTTTCATCTCTTCTCATGTGAGGACGGTGTTCATGACGGACAGCAATCAAGACAGTCCCAGTGATATTCAACGCATCGACACTCTGGAGGCCATACTTCATACCTTGGTCAAATCCATAGACGAGATCAAAGCGGCCCTATCCACTCTACAAGGAAGGACGCCTGGCCAAACAAGCTTGGATCCTGCGGTCAATGCGGACTCAAACTCAACTGTGCCAAACTCGGGCAACAATCCTATTACGATGACGGCTCCCACCATTGCAGATGAGGCCAGGGAGGCAAGATGAGAGGTCCAGGAGCTCCGGGCCATGTTCCACGCCCGAGAAACCTGCCAGGACCTCAGGATACGATAAATGTATCCTGCTGCATAGAGAGATGTTCCCTTCCCACCAAGATATAAACCATTCAACATCAATCCATATGATGGGAAAACATCTGCAAGCAGGTACATCACCTACTGCGAGGTCACAATCGACCATCTGTCCTATGACGATGCCATCCTTACGCGATTGTTCATCGGGGCATTGGAAGGGGTCGCCTTCGACTGGTACCGAAACTGTCACGACCCACACCCGTTTTTTCGGATACGAGACGTGTCCAAGCCAGCCTACGCCGCAGAGTCGGCGGTAGAACGCTGTCAAGCCCGCAAGAAATAAATACTTAAAAAATAACATTTGATGCTCATTCACAATTCTACATTTATTACAACATTTATAATTAAAGAGAGTACAAGATTTACAATTAATGAAATTGATACATTTGCTTTCTATTTCTAGGTTGTCCTCAGCATACCCAAGCCTCCCAGTGCTAATAATGATCGCGGCTAAACCTGAAAAATATTGGTTTCCAGTCAGGAATGGAACAAGTACACAAACCGATGGCAATGCAAAACACAATAGAATTAACAAAACATGAAAATAGCATATGAGAGATGAAAACTGTTAGATAACTGATGTCATAGCACGATAGAGAAGTAAACAAGGAAAAACTAATAAAAGACATCTATCTAGGTGGTGTGAAATATCCATTTCGATATGTGAACGACTAGGGGGTAAATCCGGCACACTGCACGTGTCGTACGCAGCGGCTATTATTCAAGAATAGACTCATGGAATAGTTCTTGGTAGTTCACATGTCTACTAAGATATTTCCCCTCCCGACTACTCCGTGTGACGAGCGTGTCAACAAGCAGCAAGATATATGTATAGACATGAAATGAAAAGACTACTATGAATCGGAAAACAATCAGAAAGTGCACTTGCCTGAGGTCCTTAGCTGGAGAAACCAAAATACCATACCACTCAATAAGCCACAATCAGTCAACACATGTAGAAGTCTCCGGATGCTGAAATAAATAGTACCAACGTTCTCAGAATAGTCAAATTAGCTAGGATTGTCTGTCCTTAAGTCCAATTCTGGACACAGAGGCAAAACGATAATTTCGGGCAAAAACGATGTCCGCCGTTGGACCCGCTTTGCACCGAAAAGCGTGCCAGAGTCAAAGGTCTCTAAAGTCGTCAAACTATATGTCTACGAATCCAGTTTTCTGATACGAACCCAACCGTATGTCCAGAGTTGGATTCCGGCGGGTCGTGCACAAAATCGCTCGTTGTGTGGGACCGTGGGGCCCGCAAAACGACGTCGGATTCAACTGTCTCGGAATTGGACCAAACTTGGCATGCAGAACCAAAAAAATGATACGGTCCTGTTGGCGCAAGTTTCGTCTCGATCTGATGAGCGTGCACAAAGTAATTGGAGTTTATGCAACGTGCACGATACGGTGAATTTCGACGGATACGCATCAAATTCGTCGCGCACACGCGATCAATTTGAATTCCGTCAAAGCCCACACGACCACGAAACCGTTACGCAGCTTTCGATGCTTTCGGTTCGCGACCACGTCGTCCCGATTGGCGTGACGCACGTCGTGTGGAGCGATTCTTCAGTTTTTCTATTGTTTTAAAAACAGATTTTTCCCAAACTTTGAAGTTAAATTAACAGCAATATAATTGATGAAAAATAAATCTATAAACAGGGTTTCCATCTCGTATATGTTGTCAATATTCGTGTTCGGTGGAATTTCTAAAAAGTTACTGGATTGATCGAAATCGGTCCGTCAATGTAGGTTCCTGGACTGCGAAACTATCCTGTTTTTGGACAGGTTTTTGCTCGACTTCGGGCTCGTTTTCCGACGTACATGACGCAAAATAAATTAATCTAGTTGAAGGGATTGGTAGCCGTATAGGTTGTGGTCGTACATGAGCAAACGGTTCGACGTTTCGTCGACCGAGGAGGGAGAAAACTTCGCACGAATTTGGGTGTTCCATACACGACTGCTGCTGTCGTTTCTGTTCTCCAACGCGCGTGCGTACGCTGTATCCGTGCGGCCTCGCCGCGCGCGGCGGTGGCGCTGACGGCAGGCGGTCCAGGGTGGATCGCCAGGGAGTGTTGGCGGTGTCGGTCGCGCTTAGGGTTTCGAGGTAGGGTCGATGGTTTCTCAACTCTCCCCTCTCGATATATACAAGTTCGGCGCGGGTTTGTTCTGATCTGGGGGAAGAGTCGGGTCGGGTCTCCTATGGGGACTTGGCTGTGGGGCTGAGGGGTTAGGCCCATGTGGGAGAGCTCGGGTCTGGGCCCGGGCTGCTACTAGCTTCTCTTTTCTCTTTTTCTTTTTACATTAGTATATAATACTTATATACCTATAATCATATATATATATATATATATATATATATATATATATATATATATCTATATATTTGGGTATATTAATATATGTTCATACGTATATACGCCAATATTTATTTATATTTATAAACACAAACACGCCTATATATATACACTACACATATATTTATATAATGTATATATATATTCATACCATTACACTTATATAATTTATATATTATACAAGTATATTCTCTTAAATATAATATGCACATATTCATATAAAAGATTAGTATATGGGTAACTGAAAAAGAATAATAAATATATACACATATATTTATTCCAATACTGTATTAATATAATAATATAAAATGTTTATCCAATAGAAAATCGATTTCAATAATAATAAATTTATTAATCACCACAAGCAATAAAATATTAAACTAATTAATTACTTATAACAACTAACAGTCATCATTTTAAATAAAATAAAATAATGAATAAAATATTTTAAAATTTTGGGAAGGGGAGTTACAAATCTACCCACCTTAAAGATAATTTCGTCCTCGAAATTCTAACTCATCTATATGCTTAAAATAAAAATGAAAAGAATAAATCCACTTTTACCACAATATCCTCGAATTTTAATTTCTCAGAAATATTTATATCTTCCTCCTTGCCATTTCGTAACTACGAATCATCGAGGACTTCTACCCACCTTTGGTCACACTACTCCTCAAACTAAAATCTCATAATCTTCTAACTAGTTGCTAACAATCCTACCAACAGATATCTAGGCATCTGGTTTCTAAAATCCTCTCGTATCTATCAAGCAACTCAAAACATAACAAGCAAATTTATACAAATAGCTAAGAATATCGGCAAACTCTAGTAAGCATGACTATTCGTCGCTCTGAAATAGGAAGGTCATGAAAAATAAAAATAATCAATAATCAATATAAAATTTCAAGAGCGGTAGAAACTATCCAAGGATACCGATAGAAAGAGTGTTCATGAACCTATAGTCTTATTCACTAGATTGAGCTACTCTAGTCTAGTCATTGACTAAATCTAAGAATCATTCGTTCTTTAGGAGAGCTTGCAATCTGGAATACAAAAGTTCCAATCTCGAAATTCTAAACAAGGTTCCAAAATGGAATGGAGTTTGAGAAATCTAGATTGTGATCCTACTGGGTTCTCTATTTAGATATCAGTAGTTGGTTGGATGAATATTGGGTTTCAATCTACATTGACTGGACAAGATCCCAAAGTAAAACTATTCCTACTAGATTAGAGTATTCTAGAATAGGTTTCCATCCAAGGGAATGAGCTAGTTGCTAGTCAGGTTGGTTAGCTAGGTCCATAAGCCCAAAATGTGCCTTCAGTGACTTTTGTGTTTAAGTAGTACATGAGGCCTCAATCGGGTGGCCCATTAGGGACGTGTGTGTAGTGGGCTTCGAGTATGTCACAACCATATATTGGGTCGAAGGGATTGAGTCGAAGCTGAGGCTCTAATGGGAGTCGGGAATTATACCGTTATTGTGGTAAGGGTTGTAGCTAGTCCTTTTAACCTGAAAGTCGTAGCACGAAAATAGAGTACAAGGGGACGGGTTTGAGTGGGACAGGGTGTACCTAGATGAAGGTGGACTCGTCTAGATCTTGCATATAAAATTTGTTGGAAGGTAACAGCTAGTCTCGTGCTCCGAATGTTAATGACACGGCCGGGGACACAAAATGATCTAGATGAAAAGTGGGAGTCCAAGGGCACTAATAATCATCCTAATGAAAATTATTCTAATCACTCGGCAGTCCTGGTATATCCTAAAATTTTAGAAGGCTTGCGGTCTACCCACCTTAGAGGCTAGGATATGGTGGCAAGGTTCCTGTTACTGGTCTGGCTGATGGTAGCTACACTTGCATATACAACTATCATAGTCATGGAAATACTCTGTATCTACCTATCAATTACGAGTTTTCGTCTTTCCAATCAGTGAAAGACAAAAACAATAAAGAGTTCAAGAGATGTCGTTGAATACAATTACGTGATTCAAAGGCGAATATATAATTCAAGAGGATTTGTCAAGCAATCGCGGATGAGATCCTGGATATCTCTATATCTCAGTCCACGTAGGGTAATTAAATAAAGAGCGAACCAAAAGCATCATGGTTGATCAGACCATGATACAATGATTCTGATTAGACAATATGTTAGCGGGCGTCCCCAATAAACATATGTCTTGAATCAAGCTCGATAAAAGAGTAAGCTTGAAAAACTGGGCTGTAATAGCAGCATTGGTCAAGATAGTCGAAATACAAGTACGCGAGATTTTTGGAAGGAGGAGGTAGTAGTTCAAGTTTTAGGAGAATCAAACCTTACGTGGTGTTCTTGCTCATACAGTCTTCCTACAATCTTACTATCCCTAAAGTCTTGGTCAAATACAACATAGTTTTAGCAAGGTTCTATAACCTATGATCCTCAAAATGATTTTATTTCTATGGGTTGTGCCTCGCCAGTGCGCTGCTGGCTGGCCATTGCAATCGTTAAACTATCCCAACTATATTCTTAAGACTTCAAGGAGTTGCTAGGGTTTCAACTAGTTGACCAAAAATAAAGCGTAGGTATTTGTCCTATCAGTCACAACACTTAAAATAAAAGAGTTAACATGGAAGAAATAACTAAAGACGAAAAGAATACAAACATTCTAGTATATATTTCGTGTGCATTCCAATGGTTGAGGGAAAGCCTCAGATCAATCTACCTCGAGATTCGTATATGAATAACAGAGTTAGGAACTACAAACCAATGTATTACAGGAAAAATGAAATTTTAAAACTAAGCAATTCTAACCTATGATGTGATGTTTATATCTAACAGAGCAAAAGAAAATTAAACAGTTCATCAAGATCAAAGCCTTAATTCTAGGTAAGCCTAACTAATCAAGTGAATAGTATATCCACATTGGATCACATGGTTATACCAAAAGTATAGTGTACCTGTAGGGATCTAGCAAGTTATCTAAATTGCATGACCTATCTAATAACCTTAACTACCCAACGGTCAATTCGAACAAGAGACTCCTAGTCCTAGTTATTATCTTAAATCATTTTAATCCTAGTTTGTGAATGAGCATTTCTTGGTCGCAGGCTCGCAATAGTACGACTAACGTACCATCACGAGTTCGCAAAATTTTTGTGAAAACTGACCTGCATGGGCCACCACAAAAATTTGTCACGACCCGCACCCGCTTTTTCGGATACGAGACGTGTCCAAGCCAGCCTACGCCGCAGAGTCGGCGGTAGAACGCTGTCAAGCCCGCAAGAAATAAATGCTCAAAAAATAATATTTGATGCTCATTCACAATTCTACATTTATTACAACATTTATAATTAAAGAGAGTACAAGAAATTGATACATTTGCTTTCTATTTCTAGGTTGTCCTCAGCATACCCAAGCCTCCCAGTGCTAATAATGATCGCAGCTAAACCTGAAAAATATTGGTTTCCAGTCAGGAATGGAACAAGTACACAAACCGACGGTAATGCAAAACACAATAGAATTAACAAAACATAAAAATAGCATATGAGAGATGAAAACTGTAAGATAACTGATGTCATAGCACGATAGAGAAGTAAACAAGGAAAAACTAATAAAAGACATCTATCTAGGTGGTGTGAAATATCTATTTCGACATGTGAATGGCTAGGGGATAAATCCGGCACACTGCACGTGTCGTGCGCAGCGGCTATTATTCAAGAATAGACTCATGGAATAGTTCTGGGTAGTTCACATGTCTACTAAGATATTTCCCCTCCCGATTACTCCGTGTGATGAGCGTGTCAACAAGCAGCAAGATATATGTATAGACATGAAATGAAAAGACTACTATGAATCGGAAAGCAATCAGAAAGTGCACTTGCCTGAGGTCCTTAGCTGGAGAAACCAAAATACCATACCACTCAATAAGCCACAATCAGTCAACACATGTAGAAGTCTCCGGATGCTGAAATAAATAGTACCAACGTTCTCAGAATAGTCAATTTAGCTAGGATTGCCTGTCCTTAAGTCCAATTCTGGACACAGGGGCAAAACGGTAATTTCGGGCAAAAACGATGTCCGCCGTTGGACCCGCTTTGCACCGAAAAGCGTGCCAGAGTCAAAGGTCTCTAAAGTTGTCAAACTACATGTCTATAGATCCAGTTTTCCGATACGAATCCAACCGTATGTCCAGAGTTGGATTCCGGCGGGCCATGCACAAAATCGCCCGTTGTGTGGGACCGTGGGGCCCACAAAACGACGTCGGATTCAACTGTCTCAGAATTGGACCAAACTTGGCATGCAGGACCAGAAAAATGATACGGTCCTGTTGGCGCAAGTTTCGTCTCGATCTGATGAGCGTGCATAAAGTAATTGGAGTTTGTGCAACGTGCACGATACAGTGAATTTCGACGGATACGCATCAAATTCGTCGCGCACACGCGACCAATTTGAATTCCGTCAAAGCCCACACGACCACGAAACCGTTACGCAGCTTACGATGCTTTTGGTTCGCGACCACGTCGTCCCGATTGGCGTGACGCACGTCGTGTGGAGCGATTCTTCAGTTTTTCTATTGTTTTAAAAACAGATTTTTTCCGAACTTTGAAGTTAAATTAACAACAATATAATTGATGAAAAATAAATCTATAAACAGGGTTTCCATCTCGTATATGTTGTCAATATTCATGTTCGGTGGAATTTCTAAAAAGTTACTGGATTGATCGAAATCGGTCCGTCAATGTAGGTTCCTGGACTGCGAAACTATCCTGTTTTTGGGCAGGTTTTTGCTCGACTTCGGGCTCGTTTTCCGACGTACATGACGCAAAATAAATTAATCTAGTTGAAGGGATTGGTAGCCGTATAGGTTGTGGTCGTACCTGAGCAAACGGTTCGACGTTTCATCGACCGAGGAGGGAGAAAACTTCGCACGAAGTTGGGTGTTCCATGCACGACTGCTGCTGTCGTTTCTGTTCTTCGACGCACGCGCGTACGCTGTATCCGCGCGGCCTCGTCGCGCGCGGCGGTGGCGCTGACGGCGGGCGGTCCAGGGTGGATCGCCAGGGAGTGGTGGCGGTGTCGGTCGCGCTTAGGGTTTCGAGGTAGGGTCGATGGTTTCTCAACTCTCCCCTCTCGATATATACAAGTTCGGCGCGGGTTTGTTCTGATCTGGGGGAAGAGTCGGGTCGGGTCTCCTTTGGGGACTTGGCTGTGGGGCTGAGGGGTTAGGCCCATGTGGAAGAGCTCGGGTCTGGGCCCGGGCTGCTACTAGCTTCTCTTTTCTCTTTTTCTTTTTACATTAGTATATAATACTTATATACCTATAATCATTTATATATATATATATATATATATATATATATATATATATATATATATATATATATATATATATATTTTTGGGTATATTAATATATGTTCATACGTATATACGCCAATATTTATTTATATTTATAAACACAAACACGCCTATATATATACACTACACATATATTTATATAATATATATATATATATTCATACCATTACACTTATATAATTTATATATTATACAAGTATATTCTCTTAAATATAATATGCACATATTCACATAAAAGATTAGTATATGGGTAACTGAAAAAGAATAATAAATATATACACATATATTTATTCCAATACTGTATTAATATAATAATATAAAATGTTTTTCCAATAGAAAATCGATTTCAATAATAAAAAATTTATTAATCACCACAAGCAATAAAATATTAAACTAATTAATTACTTATAACAACTAACAGTCATCATTTTAAATAAAATAAAATAATGAATAAAATATTTTAAAATTTTGGGAAGGGGAGTTACAGGAACTTGCCGTACAACTGCATCTATTCCTTCGTCGGCTTCAAACATATGTTCCTAGAGAGGTTCTACGAAGTAGGACAAGACGTGACGATATCCACCCTCATGGATGTTGTTCAAGGAGAAAATGAGCTGACAAGGAACTATATTGAGCGGTTTTGCCAAACCGCGATGAAGTTGCCTTCCGGTAACCCTGATTCCTCTTTAATTGAAATTTGTCAAAAGAGGCTGCTCCCCACAATCAGCCTCTGGATGGGTGAAAGTCAGTTTAAGGACTGGAAGACGTTCACCATCAGTGCCACTAGTGCAGAAGATAAGTTGAGGAAAGCTCGCCAATTGGGACTGCACATCTCGGAGGGAGAGGACAAGGGTAAACGCCCTAATGCCAACCACAACAATAGCGATAATTCCTCCAACAACCGAGACAACAAGGGCAAGCAGGCTATGGTGGCCGACACAGCCCAGAAGCCTGAACCAAAGCCGGCAGAAAAATAGTGGCCTCAGATGACCTACTCCTTCGAGGACAGCCATGTCAAGCCCATCTTGTACATGCTCATATAAGGGGGTAGAGTTCAGCTCCCCCTACCAAGACGAAAACCTCGGACGGCAAAAATGGAGAGCCCTAAGTACTGTCACTACCATTGCTACGTCCACCATGCTATGCAAGACTGCTTCCAACTGAAGCGATACATCCAGCATCTCATCGATTCTAAGGCCCTGGCCATTGATTTCGAAGAGGTGACCATGGCAGCCAACATGGTGTTAGTACAGTTCGGCAGCTTCCCTCTGACAAAGACTCAAGACGGCGTAGTATCCATCCCTCGGGCAACAATGGAGGTTGCTAATCTTCCACCTTCCCGAGACCAGGCTGCTGGTCTAGTGCCCCTTACCACACCACGAGGGGAGGTCATGTGGGTCCATCCGGACCTGGTACCTGAAGTGATTCAGTCCGCACCACCCTCCACCAGCAAGAAGAAGAGTGGAAAAGTCAAATCCTGTCGCACAATCTTGGCAGAGGTCGAAGAAGCTACGGCTGTTGTTACCCGATCCGGTGCATAAACTCAACCTCCACCGGGTAACTCGGCTGAAGATCTTCAGCCAGCGGCTGCTAATGCTCCACGACCTTCTCAGCCTTCGACGACCGACAAGCCTAGGCCGAAGGAGACTCGCTTTGACAAACCACTCCGAAGAGAGGCACCTCATGTGCTGGAGGGGCCCTACAATATTGACATCTTAGCACAATTGGCCAATACACCGGCCAAATTATCGCTATACGAGCTCCTGAGACTCTCCAAAGATGTTCTCGTCGTACTGAGCGAGGCACTCCAGAATGCCGACGCATATCTGGCTCAGTCCAATCTCACTGGGGAGAGCTCGCCTGCAGATATCCAGGATAGCGCTTGCACAGGTGCAATGCCCAACATTGTCTTCACTTCGCAGGATATGCTTATCAAGACCAACCTGCACGATCATCCTCTGTATTATACTGGATACGTTTGCGACATCAAGGTAGATCGAATGCATATTGATCCCGATTATTCCATAAGCATCATCCCGAAGAGCCTGCTACACCATCTGCGCATCCCAATACATCGCCTGACGCCGATAAGCACGACAATCAGCAGTTTCAATTCAGGCAGAAGCTATCCGATCGGAAAGATTTGCCTGAAGTGCCAAATCGACGACCTTCAGTTGGAAGTAACCTACTATGCCATCGACGTAGACACCTCCTACAATATTCTTTTGGGACGTCCATGGATACACGATTACATGATCGTGCCCTCCACATTACACTAGTGCTTCAAGTACGTCGACAAGCACGTCTTTGTCAGGACAGAATTTGCCGACATCGATCCCTTTAAAGAGGTCGAATCCTACTACTCAGACTCATGCTTGTACAAGAAGTCGAAAAGACATCTTGTCGAAGGAGATATTCAAGCTCAAACTGAGGCGGCAGCTGGATCGGAAGAACCTCTGATGATCTACCTCCAAGCCCGCAAACCCGGCAGAACTGTACCTCTTACGACCACTCTACATAAGGATGCAATCAGCCTCTCGGCACAGGAGGAGCAAATGATAATCCGAATGCCAAGGTCTGGCCAAGCATCAAGACCCATGACAGAGCCAAGACAATCAGGCTGCCTAGAGCTAGCCATCAACAAACAAAGGAGCTCAATCGCTCTGTCAAGCCAATGATGATTCGTCTTCCCCGAATAAATCGACAGCCGAACGCTAAGCCGGGGACTGCTAGCCAGCCAACAACTCCCCACATAGCACCAAGCACTAAATCGGGGGTCGCTAGTACGCTAACGACTCCACGTTCTGCTCCACCAGTGGAGCCCCTGATGATTAAGCTGCCCAAGTCATCCTCCCAGTCTTCATTGACTCAGGGCGTAGCCGAAGAAGATCCAGAGCTGACCAAGTATGTGGCTGTTCATACTGATGTTCCATCCGCAGATGATGTAATTCTACTGGAAAAGATACCTTACTTCATCAATAAAAGGATATCTTTGAACTACCTCGAGCTTAATAAGCTTTGTACATTGTATGCTATGGAACACGGTATAGGCACCAACCTATACACACAGGTGACAAATATCTACACCGCAAATCAACTTACCCCAGTGGAAGACGTTTACCGCATAGTCGAGGGAGAGGATCATCCAATCATCTTCGATCGGAAGAATGATCCACAGCCCTTCAGGATAGAAGAAGCTGATCTCGAACACGATACCGGAAGACTGCCCCTTTATCTGTATAGTTCCCGATCCAAGTACCTCATACAAAAATAGGGGTATGATCTGGAAGCTATGTCAGGCTTGAATTACGGCACTGGACGGTGGTTACCCTTACAATTGCCAGTCCCGGCTGGAAAACCACGAGATTACTACAACAAGACCAGATATGGGCTAGGTTATGTTACACCTTCAACGACCCCTGAAAGCTCAGACGAGGAATACGACTGGCATTCATACTCAACCGGATCACCAACTTCTGATTCGGATGTCAGCATTGGGGAAGTATTCAGGCAAGTCTTGTCTGTCAATATGGCATTCGTCGACGCCTATGAAGAAGATGAAGACATTCCTGAACTTCTTGAGTTAGAGCCGTGGGTCCAACAGTTGGATGCGCAATGGAAAAAGCGGTTCGAACAAAGAGAGCCCCCTACTGAAGATGAGGTCATGCAAGTTGACCTCGGCAATGAGTCTTCCCCAAAACCAATCTTCGTTAGCAAAAGTCTGACAGACGAAGAGCGAAAATCGCTACTGCAACTCGTCAAAGAATGTATTGATGTGTTCGCCTGGAGTTATGAAGACATGCCAGGGCTAAACCCCGAGGTTGCACTCCACAAGCTCAACATTCGTCCGGATGCAAAGCCGGTCAAACAACAGCAACGACGATTCCGCCCGGATATCATGAACTCCATCGAAGCTGAGGTTAAAAACTGATAGCCAGCAGCTTCATCCTGGAGGAGCAACATCTAGACTGGGTCGCCAACATAGTCCAGTCCTCAAGAAGAATGGGAAGATTCGAATTTGCATCGACTTTCAAAATCTAAACGAAGCATGTCCTAAAGATGAGTTCCCTCTTTCCATCACGGACATCATGATCGACAACACATGTGGCTTTGAGTGCATGTCATTCATGGATGGCTTCTCAGGATACAACCAAATCAAGATATTTCCTGATGACGAAAAGCATACATCAGCATATAGAATCCCCTCTGTCCCTAGGAAGTCTCTGGGGCTCATCTTCTGGAACTACTATATCCCCGGTATCCTCGGCTGCTGAACCACTGGTCGAGCTGCCACTGTCGTGAGGGCCAACTCCATGCCCCTGTCCTGTCAAGCTTGCTGTCGGTCTATGAACTGTTGGAAATATGCGAACATCTGTGCCGCATCCACGTATCCTGTAGGCGGCGGCTGCTGGAAGGGCTCCTCTGCGATGACTGGGTCCTGCCTCCGATCCGGTGGAGGCATACCCCCTGCTGCTGCTGCTGGAGCCTCGATACGAACAGAGGTGGCAGGAGCTGCAGTCTCCTGTCTCTGTTGAACTGGCTGAGAGGTAGCAGATCCCTCTATAGCATCCCCATGAATGGTATGCTGCGACCGAGTCTCTACCATCCTGAAGATAGACCAAATAAGAGTATCAATTTCTGAGAAAGAAGCGATATAACAAAGGCGGACAATTAAAATTCAAAGGATCAGCTGACAATAAGGATTTAGATGGCAATAAAAATAATTTTTTCTAATGTGATTGAGTACCTTAAAAATTAATGTCCTATATCCTACTGCAGGCTGTAGTGATACTCTAATTCGAATGCCACTACACTTCTAGTCTAGACCTGCATGGGCCACCACTAAAAATGTGTCATGACCCGCACCCTAGAGTAAGGGCACGAGACGTGGGTACGTCCAGCCTACGTCGCAGTGTCGGCGGTAGAACGCTGTCCTAGGTCACAACATCAAGCAAATAATATACTAAGCAGTTTATACTCCCCGAATGGGGGTGACATGATAGAAGTAAACTCAATCACAACTAAGAAAGAAGAAGCACGATATGATATAGAACTCAAGGAAATACAGATGATAAAATAGTCTAAGATAACATCCCAGCAAATATCCAGAGTACAAATCTCAGCTACTGAATATGAAAGAATATATACAACTCAGAATCTCTGAACAGAAATAAAGTCTAGCTAAAACAGTCTCAAGACAACATAAGTAAGATAAGCCTAACTAAGCTAGTCTAGGAAATGGGGGTAATGTCCTCATCTAGAGCTGGGTCCTCCTGAGAGTCCAGCTCGCAAGTGTCGTCTAGGGCTGCCCCGTAGAAGGTATCCACACAGGCCTCCTCCTCGTCCTCTGTAATAATTTCAACAGGTCCAGTCAGGACAGGAGCGAGTACAATACATCTCAACAGTTCATAGCAGGTTAGAAAATATAATCATGCAGTAAAGTAAGATATAGATACTGAAAGAAATGCAGTATGAAAACAGAGAGAGCTGTAATAGAAATATCTACTATAAATTGAGACTAACAGTGGCTAGTGAGTCAGAGTACAATATAGACATGTAAATGGCATAGGATGATTCTGATGCTACACTATGGAATGATTCTGATGCTACACTACTTGGATATTATTCACATGTCTACTTCTACTCCCCCGTACCCCCAATCAATACACAAGGATCCAACCAGGTTATGTTATGATTCTATGTAACGGCCCCCGAAGGGTGGTACATAGTAGTCCCATAAATGGGGATTCTGGGAAACCCAATAAATGCGATAAGGATTCAAGGAAAACTCTATGATCATAAGAGTATATGTCACAAGTGATCAAAGAACCAATGAAGCATAGTGATACGCCATGTAATTGAAACGCACAGAACATGTCGTACCCGATGCTCCTGAAGGGATAACATCTCAAGAAGGGATCCATATAGTACTAATCCGTTTGACCAACGTGACAGTATCAAGTAAAGTAATTTAATGCAGGAAAATAATTCTAAGCAGGATATGAAATGATCAGAGAATGTACTCGCCTGGTATCTGAGTGTCCGGATGAAATGTATTGTCCGAGGAGAGGTGTCTGGCTCCTAATCAGAACAACACAACTCACAACAAGTCTAAAATGGTAAAATAAAGTTCTACCATGCACTCTACATGAGTCTTGGTCAATCTAGGCCAAAGTTCGGAATGGAAAACTGGAAAAATATATATGTTTCAGAAAATTGGGGAAATAGGAAAATATGTAATTCAAAATTAATTAAACTGCAAAGTAAATGGTTGGTAATAATTCTAGGGTTTGTGTACGTGTCATACAATGTGTTTGTGTCCACCCAAGTGGACACAAACGTGTCCAAACAGTTAGTGACACCCACCAGTATTAACTGACAGGGAAGTCTCGGGCGGGCAGGACACGGAGTCGTGCAGGCAGGACACGACTCAATGAGTCTCGCACTCGTGTCCCAGTGTCGAGTAGGACTAGGGATAGGACTAGGACACCCTGATTCGTGTCCTCGACGTGTCCAGCATGAATACAAATAGCGTATCAGTGATCGATTTCTCGTGTGCACTACACAGTGACAAATCAGTGCAACATTGATAACCCTCTCGACACGCCACGTGGTCGTCTGATACTTGACACGTGGCATGTCAGTAAGTGACCCGTGGTGTGTGTCGAGTCTCGTGTCCAGTGGTCGCGTGTCGTGTCCGGTGCAGCCCCCGAACAGCAGGACATTGTAGTCCCGAGCGCACGCGGATGTGTCCCTGTGTCCAAACAAACACGACACAAGACAAAAATTTCCTCAGTCCCCCAAAAACGTGTAAGCGACATCAAAACAAAAATTCCTATTTAAACATAAATCAAAAATCAATACGAAATGTTCATTGGGGTATTTCATCAAACACTTAGACCTAGGCCGGATACGTATCCGATACGGACACGAAATGGGTCCAAAATGACACAAAAATTTAGGGTTAGCTAGGGGACACCTAGATCTAAGACTCCATGAAAATAAATTCAGAGTTTAATAAAGTTTATATAGATTTACCCATAGGTGACCAAATGCAAGAAAAGCCTCAAATGGGGGGTTTCCTCTTGCTAGCAAACATCTCCAAATTGATATAAATCTGAGAAAAAATATATAACAACAGCAAGAACACTTCATTTAAAACCTATTGCAATTTGTTTGAGGGAAAAAGGAGCTAAAATGGAATTTCTATGGATTATTAAAGTTGAGAAAATACCTCTTTCTAAAACTTGTTCTTCCTAAAGAGGCTAGCCCTAATTTCTAGGAGAATATTTATAGGGGGGAATCCCAAGGATGGGTTAAGTGGCCGGCCAAGTATGGGCTTGGGTTAGGGTTGTTAGTGGGTTGGGCTTAGTCATTAATCAATGTTTCAAAAATCACAAGTCATGACTTGTGATCAAAAGCTTTCTATTCTAATCTTTATATTCCTAATTGATTCTAATAACTAGAGTATGGTTAACTTAACTTAACCTAGGGTCTCATAATCTAACCAAGTCCAAACTCAACTAGGGTTAGGTTATTAAGTCAAAGCTAGTCAAAGTCAACCTAGTCAACCTTCATTTAAACAATTCTAAAATAAATCCTAAAAATTCCCATAAATTCAAATAAATTCTAATAAATTCAAATAACCCCAAAAATGACAAAAATACTCTCAAACTAGAAATGTGGTTGTGACAAATCTATCCTCCTTAAAATAATTTTGTCCTCAAAATTAAAGGCGAAACTAACTGCTGAGAAGGATAGAAAAGTATACCTCAAGGTCCAAAAAGATAGGGGTACCGCTCGCGCATCTCATCCTCCCGCTCCCAGGTAGACTCTCCTGGAGAATGATGCCTCCAAGCGACGCGTATCAAGGGTATCACCTGGTTCCTTAGAACCTTCTCCCGTCGATCCAGAATCTCCACTGGCTGCTCTGGATAGCTGAGAGAAGGCCCAACCTCAATCTCCGAATGATCGAGCACATGGTTAGGATCAGCCATGTACCGTCTCAACTATGATATGTGGAATACGTTGTGGACCCCCACAAGTGCAGGTGGCAAGTCTAGCCTGTATGCCATGTCACCGACTCTCCCGCTGATAATGAAAGGGCCGATGAAGCGCGGGCTAAGCTTCCCACCTCTACCAAAACGTATCGTACCACGAGTCGGAGATATCTTCAAGAAAACCTGGTCTCCAACCTAATCACAAGCATGGTCTCAATTAATTATGATTAACAATATGATCAAAATCACAAACAAACAAACCTAAATCTAATCCTACTCTAATCTGTACCTCAAACTCCAAGGGCCTCCGGTGGCTGTCGGCCCAGTGTCGATGTCTGTCATGCGCCATACGAAGTCTGTCCCTGATGAGCTTCACCTTCTCGGCTGCATCAACAACCATCTCTGGCCCCAGTAAAGCTCGCTCACCAACATCATCCTAAGATACGGGAGTACGACCCCTACGTCCGTAAAGAGCCTCGAAAGGTGACATCTCAATGCTGGCCTGGAAACTGTTGTTGTAAGCAAACTCCACCAAATGTAGATGATCCTCCCAGGAACCTCCAAAGTCTAGAATGCACATCTGCAGCATATCCTCAAGTGTCTGAATAGTCCTCTCTGACTGTCCGTCCGTCTGGGGGTGGTATGCAGTACTAAACTTGAGCTGAGTGCCCAAGCTAATCTGTAGACTCCTCCAGAAATGAGAAGTAAAGCGACTATCCCGATCTGAGATGATGCTGACCGGAACCCCATAACTTCTGACTATCTACCGCATATATATCTCCGCCAGCCTCTCTGTAAACGTGCCCACCTTGAATGGCAAAAAGTAGGCCGATTTGGTCAACCTGTCAACGATGACCCAAATTGCATCTTTTCCTCCAGGTGTACGCGGCAATCCTGATACGAAGTCCATAGTGATATGCTCCCATTTCCACTCGGGAATGGGCAGCGGCTACAATAATCTACCGGGCCTCTGCCTTGATCTGCTGACAGACCAAGCACCTAGCCACGAAGCGAGCTACCTCCTACTTCATCCCGGACCACCAAACATGCTCCCTCAGATCTCGGTACATTTTGTTGGCACCAGGGTGTATAGAGTACTGAGATCTGTGGGCCTCCTGCAAAACCTGCTCCCTGAGCTCTCTGCTGGGCACACATAACCTGGAACCGTACCTCAAGGCACCATCCTCTGCAAGAGAAAACTCGCCGTCCACCAATCCTACTCGGACCTGCTCTCGGAGACACCGCAGAGCAACATCCTCAAACTGTGCCGACTTGATCCTCTCCACCAAGTCCGACTATATTTGCATGTCCCATATCTGCATCTGCACTCCGGGCACGATCACCTCAATCCCAAGGCTCTCCAAGTCTGCAAGCAAATGCCGATCCATGGTCAAACACATGGCTGTCGGATACCTACTCAAGGCATCGGCAACCACGTTGGCCTTCCCGGGGTGATACTGAAGTAGGATGTCAAAGTCCTTCATCAACTCTAGCCATCTGCGCTGCCTCATGTTCAACTCCTTCTGAGTGAACACATACTTTAAGCTCTTGTGATCTGTAAAAATCTCCACCCTCTCCCCAAACAGATAATGCTTCCACAACTTCAGAGCAAATATCACTGCTGCCAGCTCCAGGTCGTGGGTAGGGTAGTTCTTCTCATGGGGACGTAACTGCCTGGAAGCATAGGCAATCACCTTCCTATGCTGCTGCAAGACGCAACCCAGCCCCTTCCCTGAAGTGTCACTATAAATAGTGAATCCACCTTATCCTGAAGGCAATGTCAGAATCGGAGCCGTCGTAAGCCGCTTCTTCAACTCATCAAAAGCTGCCTGACACTCCTCTGACCAAACGAACTCAGCATCCTTCCGGGTCAACCAAGTTAACGGTTCTGCAACCCGGAAGAAATCCTGCACAAATCTCCGATAATATCCTGCCAGCCCCAGGAAACTCCTGATCTCTGCAACTGAAGTCGGCGCTGCCCATGCCTCAACTGCTACAATCTTCTTGGGGTCAACTGAGATACCATCTCCAGTCACCTCATGCCCCAAGAAGTCCACCCGGTCCAAGAAAAACTCACACTTGGAGAGCTTTCCGTAAAGCTGCTCCCTCCTGAGAGTCTCCAACACGATCCTCAAATGCTTCTCGTGCTCCTCCTCAGTCTTGGAATATACCAAGATGTTGTCAATGAACACCATCATAAACTGATCTAGGTACTGGTGGAACACCTTGTTCATAAGGTTCATAAATACTGCTAGTGCATTGGTTAGCCCAAACGGCATAACCAAAAACTCAAACTGCCTGTACCGTATCCTGAAAGCGGCCTTGGGAATATCCTCCCTCTTTACCTTCACCTGGTGATATCCCGACCTCAGATCAATCTTGGAAAATACCCGAGCTCCGCTCAACTGGTCAAAAAGATCGTCGATCCGCGGCAGTAGATATTTGTTCTTGATCGTGAGGTTGTTGAGTGCCCTATAGTCAATACACATCCGTACTGACCCATCCTTCTTCGGCACAAATAATACTGGTGCACCCCATGGCGACGAACTCGAACGGATGAAGCCGTTGTCCTGCAGCTCATCCACTTGCTTCTTCAGCTCTACCAACTCACTATTGTTCACTCGATAGACATGCTGAGAGATGGGTTCCGCTCCTGGAACCAAGTCTATCGAGAACTCAATGTCTCTGTCTGGTGGCAATCCCGGCAACTTCTCTGGGAAAACATCCATATACTCTACTATCAAGGGGTGTGGAATCTCCTACTCCTCAACCGAGATTCTGTAGAAGACTCCGCTGCTCTGCTCTGTCTAACGTCTGGAGTACTCGAACTCTGGCTCCCCCGATGCTCTGAAGAGAACTCTACCCCCTCTGCAATCAATACTGGCGTGGTGCCTGCTCAACCAGTCCATGCCTAGTACTATATTGTAGTTCGGCAATGGCATTACGAGCAGGCTCACCTCCAACTCACGGCCTCCCAAAACTATACTCCGACCCTTACAAACATCACTCACGTGGATAATGCCACCCCCGGTCGTGATCTTGTAAGTCCTAGGCAATGATTCAACTATGATTCCATATCTAATCGCAAAAGATACTGATATGAAGCTATGCGAAGCACCAGAATCGAATAATGCAAAAGCTGGACTGGAGTCGAGAAGGATCGAACCTACAATCAGCTCTCCTATCACCTTTGCATCTCCAGCTGCCATTGCGAAAGCTCGCCCCTGCTGGCCTCCCCTGGCCTGCTGCTGGTGCTGGACGAACCTCTGCTGCTGTGTCGGCAGGGCTGGTCCCCTCTGCTGGCCTGCTGGAGCTCTGACTGCGGCCCCCTGAGCTGCTCGTCCCATGCGGCACTTCCTCATCTGGTGGTCTGCTAAGCCAAACACTAGGCACTGGCCCAGCCTCTTCCGGCACTCATTGGCGACATGCCCGAGCTTCTTGAAGTAAGCACAAGTGATCACCTGTCTCTGGCCCTGCTGGTACTGTCTCGACTGCTGCTGCTGGTGAACTGGCCTCTGCTGGATCGACTTCGACTGGAACTGCCTCGGCTGTTGGTACTGGAAGTGGGGCCTCTTGGCCTGGCCTCCGCTGCTGTTGCTCCAAACTGGGTCTCGCCCCCTCTTGAGCCTAAGCTCAAGATCATCCTCTGTCAATAAGGCTCCCGTTAAGATCTCCTCGAATGTGGCATCCCTGTTGCCCTTGGTCAAGGACTTGACCTCCTTGACCAGACCCTTCCGAAACCTCTGGGCCTTCGCCGTCTCGCTCAAGCCCTCTACGAACCTGCTGAGGCGGCCGAACTCCCCAGCGTACTCCTCCACTGAAAGGCTCCCCAGGACTAGGCTCTCGAACTGCGATACTAAGGTTCTGAGCGCTGAATCTGGGAAGAACTTCTTCTTGAAGCAGCCCTTGAACTCCTTCCAAGTCTGCCCAGCTACCCCCATCCTGGGGTCTGACTGATACCAGGTACGAGCAAGATCTCGCATCCGGCTAGCTGCGGCCTCAATCATGAGATCTGTTGTATTCGGGCCAGGCGGAAGATCTCCTCTATATGCTCGATCCACTCATCAGCATATAGAATCCCCTCTGTCCCCAGGAAGTCTCTGGGGCTCATCTTCTGAAACTGCTCTATCCCCGGTGTCCTTGGCTGCTGAACCACTGATCGAGCTGCGACTGTCGTGAGGGCCAACTCCATGCCCCTGTCCTGTCGAGCCTGCTGCCGGTCCATAAACTGCTGGAAATATGCGAACATCTGTGCCACATCCACGTATCCTGTAGGCGGCGGCTGCTGGAAGGGCTCCTCTGTGATGACTGGGTCCTGCCTCCGAGCCGGTAGAGGAATACCCCCTATTGCTGCTGCTGGAGCCTCAATACGAACAGAGGTGGCAGGAGCTGCAGTCTCCTGTCTCTGCTGAACTGGCTGAGAGGTAGCAAATCCCTCTATAGCATCTCCATGAATGGTACGCTACGACCGAGTCTCTACCATCCTGAAGATAGACCAAACAAGAGTATCAATTTCTAAAAAAGAAGCGATATAACAAAGGCGGACAATTAAAATTCAAAGGATCAGCTGACAATAAGGATTTAGATGGCAATAAAAAGAATTTTTCCTAATATGATTGAGTACCTTAAAAATTAATGTCTTATATCCTACTGTAGGCTGTAGTGATACTCTAGTTCGAATGCCACTACACTTCTAGTCTAGACCTGCATGGGCCACCACTAAAAACGTGTCACGACCCGTACCCTAGAGTAAGGGCACGAGACGTGGGTACGTCCAGCCTACGCCGCAGTACCGACGGTAGAACGCTGTCCTAGGTCACAACATCTAGCAAATAATATACTAAGCAGTTTATACTCCCCGAATGGGGGTGACATGATAGAAGTAAACTCAATCATAACTAAGGAAGAAGAAGCACGATATGATATAGAACTCAAGGAAATACAGATGATAAAATAGTCTAAGATAACATCCCAGCAAATATCCAGAGTACAAATCTCAGCTACTGAATATGAAAGAATATATACAACTCAGAATCTCTGAACAGAAATAAAGTCTAGCTAAAACAGTCTTAAGACAACATAAGTAAGATAAGCCTAACTAAGCTAGTCTAGGCAATGTGGGTAATATCCTCAGCTAGAGCTGGGTCCTCCTGAGAGTCCAGCTCGCAAGTGTCGTCTAGGGCTGCCCCGTAGAAGGTATCCACACAGGCCCCCTCCTTATCCTCTGTAATATTTTTAACAGGTCCAGTCAGGACAGGAGCGAGTACAATACATCTCAACAGTTCATAGCAGGTTAGAAAATATAATCATGCAGTAAAGTAAGATATAGATACTGAAAGAAATACAGTATGAAAACAGAGAAAGCTGTAATAGAAATATCTACTATAAATTGAGACTAACAGTGGCTAGTGAGTCAGAGTACAATATAGACATGTAAATGGCATAGGATGATTCTGATGCTACACTATAGAATGATTCTGATGCTACACTACTTGGATATTATTCACATGTCTACTTCTACTCCCCCGTACCCCCAATCAATACACAAGGATCCAACCAGGTTATGTTATGATTCTATGTAACGGCCCCCGAAGGGTGGTAGATAGTAGTCCCATAAATGGGGATTCTGGGAAACCCAATAAATGGGATAAGTATTCAAGGAAAACTCTGTGATCATAAGAGTATATGTCACAAGTGATCAAAGAACCAATGAAGCATAGTGATACGCCATGTAAGTGAAACGCACAGAACATGTAGTACCCGATGCTCCCTAAAGGGATAACATCTCAAGAAGGGATCCATATAGTACTAATCCGTGTGACCAACGTGACAGTATCAAGTAAAGTAATTTAATACAGGAAAATAATTCTAAGCAGGATATAAAATGATCAGAGAATGTACTCGCCTGGTATCTGAGTGATCGGATGAAATGTACTGTCCGAGGAGAGGTGTCTGGCTCCTAATCAGAACAGTGCAAGTCACAACAAGTCTAAAATGGTAAAATAAAGTTCTACCATGCACTCTACATGAGTCTAGGTCAATCTAAGCCAAAGTCAACTCTTGGTCAACCTTGGTCAACCAAGAAGTCAAACCTAGGTCAACTATGGTCAAACTAGGTCTAACAAGTCTAGATTAGTCTAATCAAGTCCAGCTTAGCACTCATACACAATCACAAGGTCACACTAGCATCACACATACATAATTCCTATACACATATATCTATGTACCGTATATATATAGGCACACACACATGTATTACATATCTAGATATACTTATATTATATACACATATATTATAATATAGAGAATACATATGTGCATCTCATATATATGTATATACATATATACACAAGAACATAGAAAATTAGGAATGGACAATGTGCATTGCTCATTGTGTGTGTGTAAAAAAATCTGGAATGTGTGTGGCTGTGTAGAAAGGTGTTGTGAGACACTTGTGTGTGAGGGTACATGAAAACAGTGAGCTAACAGGCCTGTGTGTGTACAGAAACATGAGAGTGAGTGACAAGTGTGTTAGAGTGTCCTGTCATAGGTGAATAAGAGAGTGACATGTGTGTGTTAGCATGAGGGTGTGAAGGGTGAGAGAGTTCTCTGGTTTTGCTGTTATGTGTCTATGTTTACATGATTTGAAATCAGTATGACAGGAAAAGAATGGAAGGGCATCACTGAAACAGTGTGAGTGTGTGTACAGTCCAATATGGACTACAAAACAGTGAACATTGAGCTGGAAATAGTGTTCAAAAATGAGAAGCCAATTATCTTGACAGTTCAACAAGGTAATTTCAAACATTCACATAACCCTCAGTTATAGGAATTCGAATCACTTGACAGAATCAAGCTATCAACCCAAAACAACCCAAATCAATCTCAGTTCACAAGTTGAATCAAAACCCAGGTTTTCATATTGCTGAAAATAACTAAACAACATCAATTTCAGTTATTCAGTTCAGTTAGAATAATAGAAAGGAAAGGAAACCATTTCAATACTCACAAAATAGTTCATATATTTGACAGTTCAGTCCACTGATACAAACCCCCATTTTTGTATTCAAAACCAAACCAAAATTACCCAAATTTGACCCATAGATAGATAACATGTAGAAGAACCATTTTAGAGACTTAAACTAATCATTAACAGTATAAATTAGGTTTAAATTGCTGCCAATATTCGGAATGGAAAACTGGAAAAATACAGAAAAATACATATGTTTCAGAAAATTAGGGAAATAGGAAAATATGTAATTCAAAATTAATTAAACTGCAAAGTTAATGGTTGGTAATAATTCTAGGGTTTGTGTACATGTCATACAATGTGTTTGTGTCCACCCAAGTGGACACAAACGTGTCCAAACAGAAAGTGACACCCACCAGTATTAACTGACAGGACAGTCTCGTGCGGGCAGGACACGGAGTCGTGCAGGCAGGACACGACTCAATGAGTCTCGCACTCGTGTCCCAGTATTGAGTAGGACTAGGGCTAGGACTAGGACACCCTGATTCATGTCCTCGATGTGTCCAGCATGAATACGAATAGCGTATTAGTGCTCGATTTCTCGTGTGTACTGCAAAGTGACAAATCAGTGCGACATTGATAACCCTCTTGACATGCCACGTGGTCGTCTGAAACATGACACGTGGCGTGTCGGTCAGTGCCCCCTGGTGTGTGTCGAGTCTCGTGTCCAGTGGTCGCGTGTCGTGTCCGGTGCAGCCCCCGAACAGCAGGACAGTGTAGTCCCGAGTGCGTACGGATGTGTCCCTGTGTCCAAACAGACACGACACAAGACCAAAATCACCTCAGTCCCCCAAAAACGTGTAAGCGACATCAAAACAAAAATTCCTATTTAAACACAAATCAAAAATCAATACGAAATGCCTATTGGGACATTTCATCAAACACTTAGACCTAGGTCGGATACGTGTCCGATACGGACACGAAATGGGTCCAAAATGACACGAAAATTTAGGGTTAGCTAGGGGACACCTAGATCTAGGTCTCCATGCAAAGAAATTCAGAGTTTAATGAAGTTTATATAGATTTACCTATAGGTGACCAAATGCAAGAAAAGCCTCAAATGGGGGTTTTCCTCTTGCTAGCAAACTTCTCCAAATTGGTATAAATCTGAGAAGAACATATAACAACATCAGGAACACTTCATTTAAAACCTATTGCAATTTGTTTGAGGGAAAAAAGAGCTAAAATGGAATTTCTATGGATTATTGAAGTTGAGAAAATACCTTTTTCTAAAACTTGTTCTTCCTAAAGAGGCTAGCCCTAATTTCTAGGAGAATATTTGTAGGGGGAATCCCAAGGATGGGTTAAGTGGCCGGCCAAGTATGGGCTTGGGTTAGGGTTGCTAGTGGGTTGGGCTTAGTCATTAATCAATGTTTCAAAAATCACAAGTCATTACTTGTGGTCAAAAGCTTTCTATTATAATCTCTATATTCCTAATTGATTCTAATAACTAGAGTATAGTTAACTTAACTTAACCTAGGGTCTCATAATCTAACCAAGTCCAAACTCAACTAGGGTTAGGTTACCAAGTCAAAGCTAGTCAAAGTCAACCTAGTCAACCTTCATTCAAATAATTCTAAAATAAATCCTAAAAATTCCCATAAATTCAAATAAATTCTAATAAATTCAAGGGGTATTTTGTAAAACCTCCCCTAAATAATGGGCTAATTTGCGAAATACCCCCTAAAGATCTCGAATTGGTAAAACCCCCTTTCCGTCAAGACGCTGTTAGTTTTGGGTGACGTGGCAATCCGTGTGTGTTATTAAGTAAAAAAAATAATAATTAGACGAAAATACCCCCACCAGATACTTCCACTCTCACTCTCTCTCTCTCCACAATGTCTCACCAACACCACCACCACCACCACCACAGCCGCCAGCCGTCATCGTCATCAACCGCGTCGGCGACGATGCACCAGCTCAGCAACGGCCTCCTCGTCTCCGGCCCGCCGGAGCCCTCCGCCCCCTCCCACCGCTCCTTCCCCTCCGCCTCCCCCTCCTCCTCCCGCTCCCTCTCCCTCTCCGGCCCCACCTCCAAGATCCCCCCCACCGGCCTCATCACCTCCGGCCCCCCTCTCCTTCTGCTGGTGGCGCTCGCGGTCGGCGGTCTGGTGTGGATAATGGCGGGGAAGTTTCTGGTCCTGGCCGCCGCGGCGGGGCTCCTCCTCCTCGCGGCGGCGGTGGTGGGGGCGTGGAACTGGTGCGCCGGGAGGAGGGAGCTGGAGAGGTTCCTGAGGGGCCTCGACGAGCCCTCCGTCGACCCGAGGAATCTCCCCGTCGGGAAGTTGGTCAAGGTCACGGGGGTACGTGGACTGCTCGACCTGAGGGGCCTCGGCCTGGTCGGCGCGGACGCTTCCTCGCTCGTGACGCTGGCCGCCTGCAGCGAGACCGACCCGGCCACCGGGGCCTGCCTCGGCGGCACGATGCGGAGCCCAACCTTCTGGCTCGGCGCGGCGGGCTTCGTCATCACACGCCCGTCGGCGACTCGAGCTACCGCTACTTCAAGAAGGTGGTCGACTTCCACCTGCTCCGCTCCACCGCCGGGAAGATCAGCTTCGCCGGCTTCCTCAGACGCCCGGTGTGGGTCCCCCTGGCCACCCTCCTCTACGTCGACGTCCTCAGCACCACCGGGGCCATGTGCTCGATGGCCGAGTACGGGGGGTTCACCGACGAAGCCGGCTTCGAGGGGGAGTACCCCGCGTTCCTCGTCGACGCGTGCACCAGCATCGTCTCCTCGGCGGTGGGGACGACCATGGTGTCGCCGTTCCTGGAGTCGACCGCGGGGATCAGGGAAGGGTATTTTCGTCTAATTATTATTTTTTTTACTTAATAACACACACGGATTGCCACGTCACCCAAAACTAACAGCGTCTTGAC
>JANAVB010001691.1:0-50489 GCA_029216955.1 Iris pallida | reverse complement strand
TCATCATCGACAGAATGTTGATTGTGTTCGTCAAATTTAACATTTATTGTTTCTTCGATGATCATTGTTCCCTTATTGAAGACTCTGTACCATTTGTTTTTCGCCGCATAACCTAAAAATATACCTTCATCGGCCTTTTCGTCAAATTTTCCCAAATTATCTTTAGTATAAGAATAAAGCATTTACAACCAAATACTTTAAAATAGAAACAAAGGAGTTCTATCAAACCACAATTCATAGGAGTCTTCTTTGATATAGGTCGAATTAGAACCCTATTAAGAACATAGTACGCTGTATACAGCTTCAGTCCATAGGTATTTAGGTAGACTAAACTGGTTTAACATTACTCTAGCCATTTCGGACAGAGTCATGTTCTTATGTTCTACAACTCTATTTTGTTGTACAACTCTATTTTGTTATACAACTCTATTTTGTTGTGGAGTCCTAGGGCAAGAGAACCCATACAAATAATCATGTGTGTCACAAAATTGTTTAAACTCTGCATTCTCAAATTCACCCACGATTGCTTCGAATACGAGTGATCATGAAACATTTTTCATTTTGAACCTTCTTGCAAAGGTGGCAAATTCTGATAATGCATCGTTCTTTCGTACAAGAAATATACCCACGTGTATCTAGAAAAATCATCTACTATTACAAATGCATATAACTTACCACCTAGGCTAGCATTCTACTAGGTCCAAATAAATCTATGTACAGTAATTGTAGAGGTCTAGTGGTACTTACAGCATTCTTGGACTTAAAAGTGGATCGGGTAGCTTTGTTCTTTTCATATTCGCTACATACAGAATCCTTCTTGAAAGAAATGTCCGGTAAGCCTCGTACCAGCTTCTTTGTGGATAGTCTTAAAATTGTGTCCATGTTTGTATGACCGAGTCTCATGTTGCTATAGTTGACTCTTTTTGTTAGCATCTTCTAACAGATAAAAAAAAAAAACATATATATTGTCTTCCCTGATACCTTCAAAGATAGTACTACTAGTTGAGCTATCAACTATAGTACATTTATCTTTGACAAAATTAATGTCATAACCGTTATCAGCTAAATGGCTTATGTTGAGCAGATTTATTTTAACTCGGTAACTAGACAGACATCTTTAATCACATGGTAGGGAGCCTTACCAATATTACCAATACCAATTATGTATCCTTTCAAATTATTACCGAAGGATACGTATCCTTCTTTCTTCTTCGACAGTGTTATGAATAATGAAGCATCACCGATCATATGCCGTGAGCAACCGCTGTCGAGGATCCATTTGTTTCTAGCATGTGAAGGGTGTATCACCTACAAATAATTTACAGATGAAACATTGGTACCCATTTCTTGTAGGGTCCTGGAAATTAGTTTTTGGCATCCATGTACAGATTTTCAAATCAACAAGCTTTCTAACTCCACATGAAGAAGAAATATGACCAATGGTGCCACTATAGTGACATCTAGCATGCTGAGTGTTGATAACAGAGTGTTGTGCATTATTGGTAGGTCTCGGTTTTCTAGTATAAAAGAATGCATGCCTATTTGTCTTCTTGGGCAACGATTTGGTTTGGTTTGGTTAGGTCTGACAGTATTAGGTTTGACCATATTTCGATGATTCAGCAACTGACACGTGTTAGGGTAGGAAGCAGCAACTTCAGGCTATTTTTCTATCCTAATTTTCAACTTTTTGGAGGTGTCATATAACAAGCTATATTTGCAGTGAGTGCATCATTTCTAACAGTAGCTTGGTGGAGACTTTTTTTCTCTTTGAGCAAGTTCCTCTAATTGGGTAATAGTTTTCTTCTTCTCTTTGGATAGTCTTTGGGTCTCACATAATAATAGCTTAAAAAGAAAGCTCACCTTCCTCACTAGAACAATTACTACTTCTAACCTCAGCTAGTAGGTCGGTAAGTCTTCCTATTTCACCTTTGTACTTTTTAAGTACCTTCTTAGAGGTCTGACATTTACTATGCTGTCTTCTGTAATCTCCTAAGAGGTTAGTAAAGGCTTCTTCTAGTTGCTCCAAGGTAAAATCATCATAAGTATCAAACAGGGGTTAGTGGTTACCTGATCGTACGCCATCAAGCATACATTTGTAGCGTCATCTGATTGCTCGTCTTCTGAGTCGCTAGCTTCACTTTCACGCCATATGCTTGTATTGGCATATCTTCGGGACGTAGACTTCTTTAGGTAGCCCTTGTCATATTTGCTGTTCTTCCTGGTTGATAATTATTTTTATGTTATATTCAAGGAGGTTTGAATTTTGACCAAGATGGTACATTTTCGGCTTGAGGGTTTATTGAAATAGGTTTGAGAAATAAATAAAAAATAACAAACTCAGAGAAACAAGGATTATATAGTCAGGCCGGGGATGATTATAAAGTCATACAACTTGGTTGTCAACAAATTAATTTTGAATATGAATAATACCTGAGGCTGCTTAAATAGGATAAAGGATAATTTTGGAACTAGATTTCTATGACTTCATTATTAGAAAATTCCAATGACATAGAGTTAACATTAGTGGATGATAAGAGTGATAGAAATTTTTGATATTAGAAGACCCCGACAAATTTAGACGTAAAAATCTAGAATGATATATGGGTATCGATTAGATAAAGGACCTTAGGTATGAAGATTAGGCCACAAGTTATCAGTAGATGATAATTAGTGACTTGGAGTCACAAAAAGGATTTGGTAAGGGAGAATTTGATTATTAGAAGAGGTGGACACCTTGGAGGTTGAAATTTTTTGCTCTTGTTGATTACGGACAAATGCAAAAAGAGGAAATGGCAATGACTTCATTATGACGAGATGAGCAAGAGAAATTCCTATCATCATTTTTTTGTCATGTTATCTTTGTCCTACTTACATCCATCAAACTACCTTATATCTAAACCTGCTAGCTACACATTGAAATCTTTTGAATTTTTGTATCTCTTTACTTGAGAAATGCTGAGGAAGTTTTGTAATCATCTACGCCTTTCATTCCCTCCTGCCTTGAGAAAGAAAGGCGAGCAAAGTGACTCGAAATTTCTTAACATATGGTAATCCTGGTAGGAATATGGAATATTAGAGTAGAGTTGGGATTAGTGGGATAAGGATGTGACCGAGAATGGAAACAAAACTCAGGGACAGGAAATATCAATTTGAAAATGATTACGCGTACGAAATATTCCACGTAAGAAAGGCGTAGGAGGATTTTGAGAAAGAAGAACAATAAAATATACATTAATGGTGAGAACTGAATATTTCAGAGTTGTATTCTTAGAACTGATAAGAATAAGGACGATTTAATTGTGGGAAAGTTTACATGTTTTTACTAACTTTCGAGGTATTTCATTATAAGATTAAGGCTATGATACTTAATTTAGGAATCCAAATAATAGAGAAGAGATTATAACTACATGCGGTGATGATACGAGATTGAATAAAAGATTGGTAAGAGAATGACTAAGAACTGGTAGAACAATAAATTTTTGAATTATAGAAAGGAACAAATATTTGAGACTTTTGTTGGATTTCTAACTTTTAAGACGGATAATATTGTAGGTATAAGGATATGAGAAGGACGATTTTTTTATAATAGGAAAGTAAAATTTTATATGATAGTGGTGGCACTAGATTTAAGTAATACGAGGAGTATGATTTGCATAGTGTTCAAGGATTTTATAAACCCTCATTCAGGGATTTTGAAATCCAAATTTAAGATAAAGTAGAGGAATTTAGACTAAGTTGATAATGGATTACAAAATCAAGGAAAGTAAAAAAAATTGAGGAGTTCTAACAAAGAGTATGCTTCATGAGTAATGCCTCTAGAATAAAGGTCAAGCCTATATAGTTATAGAAGAGTTGATCTTCATGATTTAAGATCACAATTGTTGGTAGTGGTATATCTGGACTTGGGAGATAAAGACAAAATTGGAAAATGACGATCAGATAATCTTGGTATTAGTTGAAGTAGAGTGAGATATGTAAACCCTCTTCCCGAATTTTTAAAATTTTATCTATTTTATTTTTAATTTTAAATATTTTTCGAGTATAAAATAAAATTTATCTTTCTATGACATATATTTTGGATGACAAAAATAATGTATAATTATTTAGAAAATAATATTTCTGTAATCATATAAATATATTATACAATTATTTGATTTAAAATTATCAAGTATTATTTTATAAATTGATATTATGATAATTACTTATAAAATTTTTGGTTTAACACTAACATTTATTTTAAATATTTGATTTTAGAAAAGCTATTTTAAATATCATTAGGTATTACTTTAACTTATTGTAGTAATCAATTATTCGATTAAGATTTCAAGAAGTATATGATTTAAAATATTGATAATATCGAATATATACTTTAAATATTATTATGATAATTATTTATTTCGATTGTGATTAGATCAATTTTGTTTAAATGCTACTTGATTTGAAATTGAATTTATATGATTTAAACTAGTGATAATATTAGATGTTAATTTAAATTGGTATTGTTATCTACAAATGGTTTTGATTAGATTAATTTGTTTTAAATATTTATTTAAATTTAAACTTAAAGGGAACTTATCTATTGGAAATTCTAAACCTAATCTATATAGGAATACCATCCATCTGTTTATAGAGAGGTCCAGAATTTCTCAACACAACTCCCACCCCAAATCAAACGAACACACCCCTTGTTTATCTCCCGCCACCACCATCGCCCATCCCCACCGCAGCATCCCTCCACCGCCTGGGCCACCCCGACTTTCCCATTTCCTCCACAACCATAACCATTCCCCTGTCACAACAACCATCACTGCCATCTCCGGCCACGATAACATCCGTGACCACTACCAACTCAGCCAATACACAAAAGTGCCGAAGTGTCCGTGTCTGCAATCATCTCGTGTATCCAGTTTCTTACAATAACCTCTGTCCAACACCCCCAGGAACAACACAACAACAAAAGATACCTAGCCGAACCTTCCCTGACCAGGCTCCCAGTGCTGCCTCAACCCGCTGAGGCCGCAGCGATCACCGCATGACCTCGCGCTTTCCGGTCTGCAGCGCCACATGACCCCTCGTGGTGAGCCCTCCTCGTCCGGCGTGTCAAAGCCATCCCGACCACTCGCCGAAGACGCCGGTGGCCGACCGACCGTCCTCCTCAACCCGCACTGATGCCAGCGCCCGTCGCGACCTGGCCTTCCGCAACCGACCGTGCCTAGGACAGCGCCGACACGGGCACTGTGGCCGCGCCTCCAGCTGCCTCCGTACGGCAGCGTCTCCGGCGAGTACTGCGTCGCGACGTCATGATCCAGAGCCGCCCGCCTCAGAGCCAACCCGACCTCGGAGTCGTCAGCCCAGCGCCGTTAGTGAGGACCCTCACCGCCGACGTGAAGTCCGTCCGTCCGTCGCGATCCACCAGCGCCGTCGGTGTCGACTCCGGGCACTAGTCTCCGTGTGTCCCGGACGCCACAGTCGTCAATTTTTCCTCAAACCCAGTTCCTCTCCTTTGGTATTCTCTCTCCTCCTCTTTCCGTTCTTAACTCTGTGTGCCCCATTTTTCTACAACCCTCTTTATTTATTTTATATTTTGTTTATTTACTTGTGTGAAGAGGAGCAATTGTTTCTATATTTAGGACTTTTGGACTTGGCCCAGTAACAGTACAACAGAGAAGTTGTTTATTAGATCAAGTATTCTCGGCTTTTAAATATTTTTGGGTTAAATAAAATATTTAGGGCTTGGCCCATTTAAAGGTAACGGGTTTTGTTTCTAAAAGAATTTTTATGGTATTAATAATAGTTTTGACCTAGGAATTTTATGTTTGACAAAACAGATTTTATCCTAAAAGATTTCCTAAGTACTTACCCAAAAATAGTTTGAGTAAATGTGGCTTTCAAGGATTTTAAAATATGAAGGTTTTCATAGCAAAAGAATTTGAACATGTTGTGATCCTTATTCGGACTCCTAGTGTTTTCCAAATAATTTATTAAATAATCGTAGGGGCTCTATTATATTTTTTTTAGACTAATTGATTTTAGGAATCAAAATATAATTTCCTAAATAGTTTTAACTTTATTTTTAATGATTAATGAGATTTTGGAATATTTTGTGATCTGGACTTAGTATACTTTTGAGTTTTTAAAGTACATTTTAATTATATATATTTTGCTAAGAGTTCTAACTTTGGGTTGTGAATACTTCTAATACTGTATACTATTTTGATTAATAATTGAAGGATTATTTGCTTAAGTATAATATTATTTTCTACTATCTACTAGTTTTCTTAACAAAGTTTTATAAAAGGCTTATAAGTATTAATATGTACTTATTTTTAAAATAAGTTTACAAGTCTACCTATAAGTATTTTCAAAATGGTTTTAATGGGGCTTCGAACCCATCGGGCTTTTATATAAGGTTTCTAAGGCTATAAATATTTTTATGAATAAAGGTATACTGTTTTCCTTAAGGAATTTTCGTTTTCCTAAAATAATTTTTCCTTAGATTAATCTTAAATTATGACTGATCGTATCCTTATTTTCTTGTGTCTTTGGACTCTTACACACCGACCCTAGCCAATCGAACTATCTTGAAACGACGGAATTATTGGTTTCTCCAGCTAAGGACCTCAGGCAAGTGCACTTTCTGATTGCTTTCCGATTCATAGTAGTCTTTTCATTTTATGTCTATACATAATCTTGCTGCTTGTTGACACGCTCGTCACACGGAGTAGTCGGGAGGGAAAATATCTTAGTAAGACATGTGAACTACCCAGAACTATCCCATGAGTCTATTCTTGAATAATAGCATCTGCGCACGACACGTATAGATACCGGATATACCCCCTAGCCGTTCACATGTCGAAACGGATATTTCACACCACTTAGATAGATGTCTTTTATTAGTTTTTTTGTTTACTTCTCTATCGCGCCATGTCATCAGTTTTCTTACTAGCTTTCATATTCCATATGCTATTTTCATGTCTTGTCAATTCTATTGTATTTTTGCATTGCCGTCGATTTGTGCACTTGTTCCAATACTGACTGGATAACCAACATTTTTCAGGTTTAGCCGCGATCACTCTTTACATTGGGAAGGCTTGGGTATGCTAAGGTCAACCTAGAAATAGAAAGCATTTGTATCAACTTCATTAACTGTAAAATTTTGTATTTTCTTTAATTGTAATATTATAATAAATTAGAAATGTGAATGAGCAGCAATGGTGATATTTGAGCATTTATTTCTTGCGGGCTTGACAGCGTTCTACCGTCGACTCTGCGGCGTAGGCTGGCTTGGACACGTCTCGTATCCGAAAAGCGGGTGCGGGTCGTGACAAGTTTTTGTGGTGGCCCATGCAGGTCAGTTTTTGCAAAAGATTGCGAACTCGCGGTAGTACCATATTAGTCGTACTGCTGCGAGCCTGCGTTCAGAAAATGCTCATTCACAACTAGGAGTAAATCAATTTTAAGAGAATGGTTAGGACTAAGGGTCCCGTATTATTTGACTAATTGGGTAGTTAAGGTTGTTAGATAGGCCATGCTATTTTTGAATTCAGATAACTTGTCCGATATCTATAGAAACACTATTATTTTTGATATGACAATATGACCCCATGCAGATATGCTATTCACTTGGTAAGTTAGGCTTATCTATAATTAAGGCTTTGATCTTGTTGAACTGTTTAACTTTCTTTTGCTGTATAGATATAAATCTTATATCATAAATTAGAATTGCCTATTTTAAATTCTACTTTGCTGTAAGAGGCTAGTTTAAAATTTCTGATTCTGTTATTCGTGTACCAAATCTCGAGTTAGATTTTGATTCTCACAAAACTCGAATTACTTGTGCCTCCTTTCAAAAAAAAAAAAATCTCGCCTACTTATATTTTGACTATCTTGACCAATGCTGCTATCACAGCCTAGTTTTGCAAACTTACTCTTTTATCGAGCTTGATCCAAGACACATGTTTATTGGGGACGCCCGCTAACATATTGTCTAATCAGAATCATTGTATTACGGTCTGATCAACCATGATGCAATTGGTTCGCTTTTCATTTAATTATCCTACGTGGATTGAGATATAGATGTCTCTAGGATCTCATCCACGACTGCTTTGACAATTTCCGTTTGAATTATACATTCGCCTTTGAATCACGTAATTGTATTCAGTGACATCTCTCTTGAGCTCTTTATTGTTTTTGCCTTTCACTAATTGGAAAGACGAAAACTCATAATTGATAGATAGGAGAGGATCCTAGATGCCATATGCCTAGATATCTGTAGGTAGAATTTTTAGTTACTAGTTAGAAGATTACATTATTTTAGTGACCTGTGTTCCAATGGAGTAGTGTGACCGAAGGTGGGTAGAAGTCCTCGAGATTTCGTAAGTACCAAATGACTAGAGAAGGCCAGGAAATATTTTTGGAGAAATTAACTATGAGGAGTTTAAGGAAATAGTAGACTTTGATTTTAAGACAGTCATGATTTAGAATTTCGAGGACAAAATTATTTTAAGGTGGGTAGATTTGTAAACCCTCTTCCCGAATTTTTAAAATTTTATCTATTTTATTTTTAATTTTAAATATTTTTCGAGTATAAAATAAAATTTATCTTTCTATGACATATATTTTGGATGACAAAAATAATGTCTAATTATTTAGAAAATAATATTTTTGTAATCATATAAATATATTATACAATTATTTGATTTAATATTATCAAGTATTATTTTACAAATTGATATTTATGATAATATACTTATAAAATTATTTGGTTTAACACTAACATTTATTTTAAATATTTGATTTTAGAAAAGCTATTTTAAATATCATAGGTATTACTTAACTTATTGTAGTAATCAATTATTCGATTAAGATTTCAAAAGTATATGATTTAAAATATTGATAATATCGAATATATACTTTAAATATTATTATGATAATTATTTATTTCGATTGTGATTAGATCAATTTTGTTTAAATGCTACTTGATTTGAAATTGAATTTATATGATTTAAACTAGTGATAATATTAGATGTTAATTTAAATTGGTATTGTTATCTACAAATGGTTTTGATTAGATTAATTTGTTTTAAATGTTTATTTAAATTTAAACTTAAAGGGAACTTATCTATTGGAAATTCTAAACCTAATCTATATAGGAATACCATCCATCTGTTTATAGAGAGGTCCAGAATTTCTCAGCACAACTCCCACCACCAAATCAAACGAACACACCCCTTGTTTTCCTCCCGCAACCACCATCGCCCATCCCCACCGCAGCATCCCTCCACCGCCTGGGCCACCCCTACTTTCCCTTTTCCTCCACAACCATAACCATTCCCCTGTCACAACCACCATCACTGCCATCTCCGGCCACGATAACATCCGTGACCACTACCAACTCAGCCAATACACAAAAGTGCCGAAGTGTCCGTGTCTGCAATCATCTCGTGTATCCAGTTTCTTACAATAACCTCTGTGTCCAACACCCCCAGGAACAACACAACAACAAAAAGATACCTAGCCGAACCTTCCCTGACCAGGCTTCCAGTGCTGCCTCAACCTGCTGAGGCCACAGCGATCACCGCACGACCTCGCGCTTCCCGGTCTGCAGTGCCACACGACCCCTCGTGGTGAGCCCTCCTCGTCCGGCGTCAAAGCCATCCCGACCACTCGCCGAAGCCGCCGGTGGCCGACCGACCGTCCTCCTCAACCCGCACTGATGCCAGCGCCCGTCGCGACCTGGCCTCCCGCAACCGACCGTGCCTAGGACAGCGCCGACACGGGCACTGTGGCCGCACCTCCAGCTGCCTCCGCACGGCAGCGTCTCCGGCGAGCACTGCGCTGCGATGTCATGATCCAGAGCCGCCCGCCTCAGAGCCAACCCAACCTCGGAGTCGTCAGCCCAGTGCCGCTAGTGAAGACCCTCACCGCCGACGTGAAGTCCGTCCGTCCGCCGCGATCCACCAGCGCCGTCGGTGTCGACTCCGGGCACTAGTCTCCGTGTGTCCCGGACGCCACAGTCGTCAATTTTTCCTCAAACCCAGTTCCTCTCCTTTGGTATTCTCTCTCCTCCTCTTTCCGTTCTTAACTCTGTGTGCCCCATTTTTCTACAACCCTCTTTATTTATTTTATATTTTGTTTATTTACTTGTGTGAAGAGGAGCAATTGTTTCTATATTTAGGACTTTTGGACTTGGCCCAGTAACAGTACAACAGAGAAGTTGTTTATTAGATCAAGTATTCTCGACTTTTAAATATTTTTGGGTTAAATAAAATATTTAGGGCTTGGCCCATTTAAAGGTAACGGGTTTTGTTTCTAAAAGAATTTTTATGGTATTAATAATAGTTTTGACCTAGGAATTTTATGTTTGACAAAACAGATTTTATCCTAAAAGATTTCCTAAGTACTTACCCAAAAATAGTTTGAGTAAATGTGGCTTTCAAGGATTTTAAATAATATGAAGGTTTTCATAGCAAAAGAATTTGAACATGTTGTGATCCTTATTCGGACTCCTAGTGTTTTCCAAATAATTTATTAAATGATCGTAGGGGCTCTATTATATTTTTTTAGACTAATTGATTTTAGGAATCAAAATATAATTTCCTAAATAGTTTTAACTTTATTTTTAATGATTAATGAGATTTTGGAATATTTTGTGATCTGGACTTAGTATACTTTTGAGTTTTTAAAGTACATTTTATTTATGAGTTTTACATATAATATTTTGCTAAGAGTTCTAACTTTGGGTTGTGAATACTTCTAATACTGTATACTATTTTGATTAATAATTGAAGGATTATTTGCTTAAGTATAATATTATTTTCTACTATCTATTAGTTTTCTTAACAAAGTTTTATAAAAGGCTTATAAGTATTAATATGTACTTATTTTTAAAATTTTACAAGTCTACCTATAAGTATTTTCAAAATGGTTTTAATGGGGCTTCGAACCCATCGGGCTTTTATATAAGGTTTCTAAGGCTATAAATATTTTATGAATAAAGGTATACTGTTTTCCTTAAGGAATTTTCGTTTTCCTAAAATAATTTTTCCTTAGATTAATCTTAAATTATGACTGATTGTATCCTTATTTTCTTGTGTCTTTGGACTCTTACACACCGACCCTAGCCAATCGAACTATCCTGAAACGACGGAATTATTGGTTTCTCCAGCTAAGGACCTCAGGCAAGTGCACTTTCTGATTGCTTTTCGATTCATAGTAGTCTTTTCATTTCATGTCTATACATATCTTGCTGCTTGTTGACACGCTCGTCACACGGAGTAGTCGGGGGGAAATATCTTAGTAAGACATGTGAACTACCCAGAACTATCCCATGAGTCTATTCTTGAATAATAACATCTGCGCACGACACGTGTAGATGTCGGATTTACCCCCTAGCCGTTCACATGTCGAAACGGATATTTCACACCTTAGATAGATGTCTTTATTAGTTTTTCATTGTTTACTTCTCTATCGCGCCATGTCATCAGTTTTCTTACTAGCTTTCATATTCCATATGCTATTTTCATGTCTTGTCAATTCTATTGTTTTTTGCATTGCCGTCGGTTTGTGTACTTGTTCCAATCCTGACTGAAAAACCAACATTTTTTAGGTTTAGCCGTGATCACTCTTTACATTGGGAAGGCTTGGGTATGCTGAGGTCAACCTAGAAATAGAAAGCATTTGTATCAACTTCATTAACTGTAAAATCTTGTATTTTCTTTAATTGTAAATATTGTAATAAATTTAGAAATGTGAATGAGCAGCAATGGTGATATTTGAGCATTTATTTCTTGCGGGCTTGACAGCGTTCTACCGCCGACTCTGCGGCGTAGGCTGGCTTGGACACGTCTCGTATCCGAAAAGCGGGTGCGGGTCGTGACAAGATGATTACCTTGAATTCCTTCTGAAAATCCTCTCTCTTTATTTTTCTATCCTAGTAGAAGATATTGATTTTTCTATCCTTGAATCATTCCTTAAATTTCAATAATGCTATGTTTGATCCAATTTGATCGTGACTAGTCGATTTTGGTCATCTCATTTATCGCGCCAACATTCTTGATTCTTGACTATACTCAAATGATTTTAAAATCGATCGTGACTTGGATTTCGATCCTATTATTGCTCGTGCCCAGATTTTGATTTCATTCTTCATCGTGCCTAGATCCTATTTTAATTGAGGTTAAATTTGACCGTATCTTCGATCGTGTTAGATTTCAATTACATTATCGTTCGTGCGTAAAACTTCAATTTAATAATATCTAAGTTATGTTCTAACCATAATTAGATTTCATACTATTCTTGATTATACCTGAACTTTCATGTTTGGTCATGTCTAGATGACCTAGCATGACTAGACTTTGATTCCAATGATCATGATTCTAATAATCGTGATTATATGTATTAATATTAACCCTAAATCGCGCCTAAAATTTTGATCTTCGATCACGACTATATGATTTTGATTATGTGATCAGTCGTGCCAGAATTTGAATTTTAATCATGTCTGAATGACTTCTTGTTCGTGCCTAAACTTGGTTTCTATTTTTGCTTGTGCTTAGATTTTAGTTCTTAGTCGCATGCCTAGATTTTTTTTTTACAGCTTATCCTGGATCGTGCCTAAGTAAATTTTTAATTATTCCAAATCCTTAAGCACGTCTGAGCCTTGATTTTACTCGTGACCAAGTAGTTTTGACCTTAGAAATTGATCGTGTCAAACATTTAATTATTTTAAATGATGCCAAATTGTATTATTTCTGCACTTGATCATGCCTATACAACTTTGAATCTAACTTTATCAAGCATAGATTCTATTGATCATTCAATACCTAGATTTTGATTCTAACTTGATCATAACTGAACAATTTTGATTTTGATTATCCTAGTCGTGACTGGGATCGCGCTTAAACAACTTGAATTTATTTCTAAATCGTGCCTAAAAAATATAGCCCATACTTCGATCTTATCGTGCCGAAATGATTAGTCGTGCCTACGTGACTTTGAATTGGTTATCTTGATCGTGTCAAGCCATCGTTCTCTAATCGTGCCTAAGGTATTGACTAAACTATACATCGTGTTTTGATCCCTCTGCTGATCTGGCCTGTCTTAAATTTCGATGACGAATTTTTTAAGGAGGGTAGATTGTAACCTCCTTTAACCGAATTCTGGAATTTTCTCAAATTATTAAAAATTTCTATTTTTCTAAAATTTTCTAATATCTTTAAAATCATGAATATGAGGTATATTTTTCGATCACAATATGCTATAGGTATTAAGTTTATGATTGTTGGGGCATTGGTTTTGTGAAACTAAACTATATGAGATTTTATCCTAATTAGATTTCCTGCTCATTTTCTTGAATTTATATAAGTTATGAATATTACTTTTATGTAAAGAAAATATTTTTCAAAATATGATTTGTAAATAAAAGTTCTTTTATTATTATTTTATTTTAATCCTAAGTTTATATTGATTAGTAAATTATCCTATTATTTTATTTAAACCCAATAAGAAATAAAATAATAAAAGTACTTTTATTATTTTATTTTTTATTGGGCTAAGACCATTTCAGTCTTAACTTTAGCCTACCAAGTTCGGACTTTGATCGTGGGCTAATCCAATCTATGTTTAGCCTACCAAGCCTTAGGCTTTGGATCGTGGGCTTTTTCTAAGCTTGGTTTTAGTTGTCCTAATACCTAATTACTTAGTAGTTAGTATTAGTTGTTAGTTGTTAGTGGTTTCCACTATTTCTCCCTACATCTACTATAATTTACAATCAAGCCACTAGGGTTTGTGGATCACCCGACTTTACTCCTATGTAATATTGGGGACTCCCTAATATTTTACACACAATTTCCTACACACACACCCCTAAACACACACACAACCGCCACACCTACATGCTCCGACCAACACCCTGCCTCCCCACTACATCGGCCTCTCTGGCCATCACCGGAGCTCCGCTGCCATCACCATACAGTACGCTACCACCACCACCATCCATCTGCTCCAGCCTTCCCGACCTCCTCAACCCACCGCCTGCCTCCTCCATGACCTCCACCACCACTAGCTCCGCTACCTGTACCCACCCGACTCTCCACCACCACACTCACTAATGCCACCAACACCAAACCACCAGTAAAAACCCACCATCTAACACACATTACCGCGCCCAATTCTCCAGCCACCTTGGTCGACTGGCCATCACACCACCACCTAAGCCAACACCTACACTGGCCACCATCACCACTCACAAACCGTCACAAAAGAATAGATGGGGGAGAACCACCACTCACCTAATCGGCCAATTCGGCCGCCCGTCGTGACTACCACCATCTGCCACTATGGGCTTCCCCCAGTGCGGATGTTCACCACCTATCCTCGGCGGATGTCCAGATCCTGACCACCACAGCTCACCCTGGTCGACTACTGCCTCTGCCAACCTGCCACCGTCCAGATCTGGGGGTGCCCCTCCTGGTCAACATTTCCTTCGGTTCCTTCGTCGCTGTCGGAGTTGTAGGTCACCACTCCGGAGCCGTCGTAGTGGATGCGCTATCCTCACCTCGAGCCTCCTCTCAACCGGCCTCCGCCGACGTGAACTCCAGTGAGCAAGTTTTCTCTCTTCCAATTCCTCCCTAGGTTTCCGTTCTCTCTTTCTCTTCATTTTGGAAATTTAAGGAAATAAGAATGAGCACAGCAACCCCTATTGTGCTATATGTATTTGTTAATTATTATTAATTCTTATTATTATCATTAATATGGTGATTAGGGTTAGGTTGTTATAGGATATGAGTTGTGAGCATGTTTTGGGCTGGAGCCCTTTGCATATGAATTTTTTTATATATGTATCATAAGTATAAATATGTATATAGGTAAACTTATAATAGTATATGTACAGTATATACAATTATTATTGGAACTGTATATATATAGGTATATTATATATGTAGATACGTACATAATACTTATGTATATGTATTGTATATGTGTGTATATGTACACATGTATATATATATATATATATATATATATATATATATATATAAAATATTATATCCTAAAGACTTTTGTCCCCCAAGTGATATATATATAAATATATTATCTCCTAAAGACTTTTGTCCCCCAAGTGATTTCACACTTGAAATCAATAGGGTTTGCGAATCAATAATTTGAATCAATGAGCAAACCAAGAACATATATAGTACAGTTTGGTACCAATAGCTGCATGTGTTTGTTGGAGTTGGGTGGGGTTCCCAACATATGTAATAATATCTCAGAGTGTGATATGCGTCATTAGTGTGTCGAAAAAGCTCAAAAAGTTGAAGATGGAGTTCTATGATGGACAGACCGAATTCGGATCAAATTCGGTCTAAACTGAGTTCGATCCAAAATCTGACATGCTCAAATGGAACTATTTAGCCTACGCTGACCGAATTCGGTCCAATTTTGGTCACGCTAACCGAATTCGATTAAAATTTTGGTTTTTCGGACTGAACCCGAGTTTGGATGTTTTATATGCACTATCGGATCCTATTAACGGTCTAGGTTTGCTACGGTTTATAGGGGTATATAGCTATTTTCTAACCCTAAAAATTATCATTATATCTAACGGAGATGGAGATTAAAGTTAGGAGATTGATGATTATTTTGAAGAATAGATTGTTTCGGATAATTGTATTATTGTCTCTTTTTTTCGTTGGCGGTAATATATTTTCATCGTCTAAGTAGTTGTAGTGATCCGTTTGGATCGGCATGATTGTCCCATAGTTTTTTCGTAAGGATTGTCCATGCAAAAATTGTTGTGTTTGCATTTTGTTTATTGTGATTTTAGCAATTTGGTTTTATGCCTCTTTCTTCAATTCTCTTGCAGTCTCTTTAGTTTGGGGAAAAGGTTTTCGCGTTTCATTCCTAATATGGTGGTATCAGAGCCATGTTTGTTCTGCTGATAACAATCGAGTGTTACCAAAGCTTTGGGTTCAAAGTATCTGGTGTTACAGTTGACAATCCAGCCAAAAGAAGAGACAGACGTGAAGTCGGTGCACACGTAAAACCTAAATATATGGTTATAATTACTTCTATTGGTAGAGCCAAATAAATGATTTGTTATTCGTCGAGAAGTTGCATCTTTCAGTATTTTCTTTCGAGAAGCCTAGTGAGAAATCCGATGAGGATTAGAAGTTCGAGCATACAAGTTGTGAGTGTATATCAGGTAGTTCGTTGACAAGAATGTGTACAATCACATCATCGATATTGATCATATGAGAACACTTTGAGAGAAGTTGAAATCCTTGTATGCAAAAAACCAGGGTTAACAAGTTGTTCCTGGTCCAACAAATGTTGGGTATAAGGTATAAGGATGCTACGTCCATTAAGGATCACCTGAATGAGTTCCAGGACATAGTTGACTAGTTATCCTCTATGGAAGTGAAGTTCGACAACAAAGTTCAGGGACTGTGGCTGCTTTATACATTATCAGACTAGTGGGAGACCATACAAGTATTCATGATCGCTTCTTCTCCAGAAGGCATAGATAATATGGTGTTAGCCAAGAGCAGGGTGTTAAATAAAAAGATTCAGAAGAAATCTCAGGATACTTAATCTACATCTCATTCAGAGTCATTTATTTTAGAGAGTCGTGACAAGATTAAATGTCAGGACCTGGATGGTGTCAGATACAAGGGAAGAGGCAAGTCCAAGGGCCCGTACGAGGACTTCAAGTGCTACCATTATAGAAAGAAGGGCCACATCAAGCAAAAAAAATTCCTTGGTAGAGACAGAAAAGGGCAAAAGGGACAGTAGAATGAGAACACAACAGCAGCCGCCTCAGCACATGGTGGTGATGTAATTATTGTGGGTGATGAGATAGTCACAAACCTTGCGTGCGATGACAATTCTTGGCTGGTAGACTCAAGGACTTCAGTATATGATTATATTTGCTACTTACACAATATGAGACTATCGAGTACTAAAGATGGGCAACAGATATGTGTCAAAACTTGTTGTTGTTGGAGATGTGCATTTGATAATAACGACAGGTGCTACTCTTGTTCTCAAAGGTGTTACACCATGTTCCCGATATCCATTTTAACCTGATGTCGGTTGGAAAGTTGGATGATAAGGGATTCTTCGGTCTCTTCAAAAATTGGCAATATAAGCTTTTTAGAGGTTCGATGGTGATTTCTTGAGGAACCAAGAAGTTTGATCTCTATTATATAGAAGGGAGTTCACAGGGGGAACAAGAGGTGAATATAGTCAGTGATGCGTCTACCGAGTTGTGACATAGGCAGCTTAGCCATATCAACGAGAAGGAAAAGAGCGACTTGTTGAAATAAAGGTAATTCTGGGACTCAGGTATATAAAATTGAAGATGTGCACATAATGTTTGGATGGAAAAAATCAGATGTCTTTCTAAAGTCACCCATTTTTAAAGAAGCCGATGTTGCTCGAGTTAGTTCACTCAGATGTCTGTGGTTCAATGAAGGTAAAATCTGCTAGTGCTGCTTCTTATTTTGTAACTTTTATTGATGACTGTTCTAGAAAAGTTTGTGTCTATACTATAAAGACCAAGGATCGAGTGTTGCCTACTTTCAAAAAGTTTTAGGCGTCTGTTGAAAGGAAGACATGTAAGAAGTAGAAGTATATTTAGTCCGACAATGCTGGTAAATACATTAGACCATTTGATGATTACTGCAAAAAGAAGGAGATTTGACACTAGATGATTCTACTAAAGAGACCTAATGTCAATGGCATAGCAGAGCATATGAATAGGACACTTATGAAGGTGACGTTGTTTGCTATTAGAAGCAAATTTATCGGGTAATTACTAGTGTGAGGCTCTCAACACTACTGCTTATGTTATTAATTATTTATCTCCTAGTGCTCCTATGCAGGGTGATGTGCCTGATAGAGTATGATATAGCAAAAAATTGTCATAAAGTTACCTTCGAGTGTTTGGTTGTAAGGCCTTTGTGCATGTACCGAAGGAAGAAAGTCCAAACTTGAGTCGAAGATAAGGTAGTGCATCTTTGTCGGCTCTTAACAGATGAGTTTGGCTATATAATCTATGACTTGGTGGAAAGAAAGCTCTATATAAGCATGGATGTGGTATTCATCGAGGATTAGACCATGACCAACACTGAGGATTTCCAGATACGTTTTGAGGCTGAAGAATTGTCTGAGTTTGAGTCATCATGCTCCAAGATATTTTTAGAGAATACTGTAGAGAAATTATAAGGGATCTGATACATGGAGATGCTCCCAACCTTGATTATCAGCCTATTGATGGTGTCAACATGGCCATTAGGAGTATGAGCATGTCGAGGAGTCAGTTCCTGAAGGGAATGAGGTTGTCGGTATACAACCATCACCACAAGTTATGTTGAGAAGGACCACAAAAGACCGTTGACCATATATGAGGTACTCGCCAAATGAGTATGTGCTATTGACTGATGGAGGAGAGCCCAAAAGCTATACAGAGGCAAAAATGAATACATGTAAGTGTGGATGCAGGCATGCAGGAGGATATGAGTTCCTTACAAGCAAACTCCACTTATGAGTTGCTATAGTTGTCAAAAGGAAAGAAGGCTTTGAAGAATCACTGGATATTTAGAATGAAGCAGACAGAAAATGCTACTCATCCTCGATACAAAGTAAGGCTAGACTGGTAGTTAAAGGCTAAAGACAATATAAGGGCATAGATTTTGATAAGATTTTTTCGTCGATCGTCAAGTTATCTATTTGGGTGGTGCTAGTGTTAGCAGCAGTTTTGACTTAGAGGTTGAGCAAATGGATGTGAAGACAACATTCCTATATAGTAATTTAAAGGAAACATTATACATAGAGCAGTCAAAGGAGTTTTGTGAGAAGGGCAAGTCACATTTAGTTTGTCAGTTGAAGAATAGCTTGTATAGTCTAAAACATGCTCCTAGATAATGATACAAAAAGTTTGAATCATTTATGGGGAGCAGGGACGACTTCAGACAACGTATTTGTGAAGTATTTTACTGAGGATGATTATATTATTTTGTTTCTCTATGTGGATGATATATTATTGGTGAGTCAAATGACACCATGATAGTTATCACGTCCCGATCCCGCAGGATCGTTTGTTCTCGCTCTGATCTCTGCAGAACAATTTGTCCTCGCTTGGGGATGATGTCGTACAAGCCTAATTTGCACTTGCACAAGGCCAGTACCTATATAATACTAGACAAAATAAACACAACGCAAGCAGAACATTTAAATACAGAAAACCAAATTTTGACACAGAGATTTAAAACAGAAAGTACTTCTTTTATTGATAACGTGCTAGAATACAAAATACAAAGCTTTACGACTCAAAATGCCCTAATTGGCTTACATCTTTCATTTAGAATTCTTTTTAAAAATAGCCACAATTTCCATGCACCATATCTCTTTATTACATAAACCAAAAGTAAAGACACATTCAAAAGAAAACTTGCTAACTAGACTTAAAATTGAAATAGCTTCGAGGCGGATGAACAAGCTCCATTAGGCTAGATGAGCTTTAGCTCCTCACCTAAAAATCCTCCGGTCTCGTGCTTCCCTGAAATGGTGCCCACAACGTAGGTCAGAGTACAAGCATATTGCAACTCGGTATCATATTGCAACTCGGTATCATTGGATATGAGATGTGCCTGAGACGAATGATGCAGTTCTTGAGAAGGTTCAAATGGAGGATAATGGAGCAGCTATGCTCATGAAGGTTCTACCAAAAGAAAAGTTTGAGTATTGTAGGAGGACCGTCGGTATGATGAGATCCTCCACCTAGTTGGGAAGGAGGATATGTGTTGGAGTTTGGTAGAGTTCTCAACCTATATGGAGAATATTCCAGAGTTACGAGCGTCATTCATGTGTCGGAGAAGCTCAGAAAGTAGAAGGCAGAGTTTTGTGAAGAACATATCGAATTCGGTCCAAATTGAATTCGGTCTAAGCTCTACCATACACAAATATAACTATTTGGCTAAACTGATCAAATTAGGTCAGAGTTCGGTCAGGCTGACCGAATATGTATATATTATGATGATGATTTTTAGAGTTAGAAAATACTTATGTATACCATAAACTGTAACAAACTTGGACCGTTGATAGGAACCAATTGTTTGCCATTAAATATCAAGCACAAAAAATTACAAATGAATTGAACTTGATTACAAACTCGCTTGTACAAGAGAAAGCCTAGAAAAAAATCCTAGAAAATAATCGAAGTACAATTATTTAGTTTTGATTCTGGGGGGTGACGATAGAGGCTCGGAAAGTGTAGCAACTCTGCCTTACTCCTTGGACTATCTGACGCGGTCCATAATCTTGAAGAAATTGCCCTTTGTAGGTTGCCAGCCTTTTGTATTGGTGTGGTACCCTGCTATTTATAGTGATAGATATCTTGAGCCGCATAGATGGTCGCGTAGCCACGTAGCTACAGCAGCACACAAAGACCCGCTTCTTGGCCGCCAGCTGGTGACTTGTTGAGATTTTGTTACAGCAAATCTAGGTGGTTGAGACTTGGTCAGCATGCCACGTGTCCTATCGTAGGATAGGATCAATCTGCTTGAGTCATTTTGAGCCGCATAAGTCAGTGTTCGGCCATATTGGGCCACATAAGACTCATGCAGCTTAAGTCACAATCTTCCTTAGTCCGTATATAGCTTGGGGCCTTTTTAGCCGCATAGGTTCTATATTCTGGGCCGCATAAAGCTCATGCGACTCAGATTGCAGTCACCCTTGGCCGCATGAAGCATATATATTGAGCCGCATAAGGCTCAAGTGGCTCGGGTCGTAGTCCCACTGGCCGCATGGCCATGTCGAGGCACGTAGACCTTGTGTCACATCTTATCTTCTTTTTGTCAGAGTGTCAGCTGTCAGTTTTGTCAGTTTTGGCAGAGTTTGTCAGCTTTATCAGAACGGCTGATCAGTCTGGCCGCATATGTAACTTCTTCATTATGCGGCTCAAATCAGTCTGGTTGCTTTTGTTATATAATCTGAGGTAGTGAAGATGGGCCACATGGGCGTGCCGAGTCTATCATACAGCTCTTCTTTATGCGGACCGACTTATCCCGAAGTACTCATACGGCCAGTTGTGATCCGCATGAATCCCATATTTTTCATGCTTCTATAAGACCCTCTTCAAAGTTTTCAAATTGCAAATTTGGAATACTTTAAATAAGAAGCATGGAAATATGTCATGCCGCAGTGAATTTTTTGAGTCAGAAGAGACCTTGTGTCGCAGGAAAATCTTGAGCCGCAGGGAGATCTTGTGCCGCAGGGAAATCTTGAGCCGCATGGTGATCTTGCCTACCAGATGTCACTACTGCATTAATTGGCTTGAATTGGTTTTGGATTTGGGCTCTTTTTCAAAGATAAAGCTGATGGTTACTAAGGATAAAAATCCCCAAACATCATCATTATCTTTAATAGATACGATCATCGAAGCGGCGATGACGGTTATTAAGGATAAAAATCCCCAAGCGTCATCATTATCTTTAATGTCACGATCACCGACGCGACGTTCATCTGTTTCCACTTTGAAGAGCTATAAATATGGGCCATAAGAAGAGAAAATTTTCAACTTTTTCTTCCTCATCTTTGTCATCCTTTCTGTCCTGGTTAGCCATGGCTCCAAAAGCTTACAGGTCGACTGGTGCTACGGCCAAAGAGAAGGGACTCGCCTCTGTAATGCCGTATTTCGGAATTCGTATTTTTAATTAGGCTTATGTATTTCGGACCTGTATTTTATTTCTCAGATTCTGGCCTGTAATTGTGTTTTGGCTTAACTTGTGGATTTTATTTTTCTAGTAAAATAGGTTTTTTGACCTGGCGTGGTTTTATTTTATGGAGAAGGAATTGGTTTGGTTTGGTTTAGTATGCATTGGACTACCTTAGCTAACCTCCACCCTCAACACAACATACCCTCCCTCATTAAAACCCCACCTAACTTTTCCTCTCCTCATAACTTCCATTAATTTTCTTCATCTTCTTCTTCCTTCCTCCACACAACACCATAGGCAAGCGCACCTTGCCACCAAATAAGTACCCTATTTTATTTGTCCATTAGCTAGATTAGGCCATGGTGAACAACATTATAACTTGGCATTTTGTGATTTGGAGCTTCCATTTTTCTAGATCTAAGTTTTAACTATTTTCGGATTTTTTTTGGTTTTGATCTATTAAACTTAGATTTTTCCTTGTTTTGAGGCTTCCATGTGGAAGAGAATTCAATTTTACACAAGTTAGAACTTTCAAAATCCAAATTTGGTTTTATTTTGGCTAAGATATGAAGATTGGAAAATTGGAGTTCTTGGGGTTTTCTCTCGGCCAGTTGGAGAAGAAGACCTCGGCCAGCGCTCTTTAGCGCAAGGCCGAACTGCGCACCCTTCCTCGGCCAGCGCTCTATAGCGCTGGGCTAACCCGTGCTGGCGCTATTTAGCTCCAGCGCCTTCCTTCCATTGACGCACTTGACCGTTGCGCAAGCCGACCCCAGCGCGCTTGACCTCAGTGCAACCTGACTCCCTAGCGCAGTTCGGTCCCAGCGCAACCCAATCCTGTACAGCTCGCTCCCAGTGCAAGCCGACCATAGCACAACCCAACCTCAGTGCAGTTTATTCCCCTGCGCAGTTCATTCCCCTGCGCAGTCCATTTCCCCCAGCGCAATCTGATCCCCAGCGTAACCTGTTGCCCATGGTGATTTGGTTTTATTTCCTTGGACTAGGCTACTCTTTTGTAGATTGGAGTTTTGAGATCTTGTTCCACACAACACGACTGTCTCGACCCAACACGAACTGGCACAGTTTTCGGTGTTTTGCTTATGACTAGTACAGTTTTCGTAAATTTTGTGATTTATGATCCTAGTGCTTTCTGATCTTCTTGATAGTGATTCGATGGGGTGCGCTCTTAACTTGTGACCTGTGATCCATGATTAATCATTGCAACTGGATAGCTTGATAGTGGCACATGGCGGCGCACTCCTGACTTGTAACATGTAACTTGTAACTTGACTTGACTTGATGCTGTTGCGATGGCTAACTTGACTCGTATAACCAACTCTGACTCCGTGGGTGTTCATTCTTGTTGCTTCGTACAATCCACTTGTCTTGTCTTGTCTTATCTTGTCTTGCATCATGTCTAGGACGTGACTCCCTGGTTACCACGGTCAGGGATTCACACTGAATATGGATTAGGCTAATTACTAGATCAAACTATAGTTCATGGAAAATTTCCAGTCACAGGCATTCTCGTTATCTGGGCGCTTTAAATGGACTTGTAGCCTGCCGACGAGTAGGGCACATTTCCAGCACACTGTCATGTGTTGCACTCTCTAAGTCACCTAAGGGTATATCTTCTCCTGGACGATGTACCCAACCATACTCTCAACCCGCGAAAGGATAACTGGATAGTCTGTAGGGCTTGGGACTGGAAATTTCTCAATTTGCATCTGTTAGTAATTAGGCTTGTGATAACCCTAGTTAGTTAAGTAGTAAGCCGTAGTATTTGCTTGGCTGCTTGTGAATAGATGGTGTCGAGCCCGGTCTAAGTCTCGTCTAGTCCCTGTACCTGGTACTCCTATACATGATTGTTTTACTTATCTTTAACAATAAATGGGTAGAGACATAGTGCTATTCAGGCGAAGGGTTACAACCCCGGTCCTTGTTTGGTTTACGGGTTGTAATCTGGCTCCCGGAATAGTTCCACGTCCCTAGTCGTTTATTGTCCTGTTGTACTCTTCATTACTTGTACTTTTCTTCCATTCCTTATGATCTGATATGCTAGCTTTTGTTCTTATTTCGTGGCCTCCTTATGGCACTTGCTCTTTCTGGGGTTTGACCCAGCTGGTTTTGTGTGGCCATATTTTGGAGCAACACCCGAGGATCTACCGAACCTCCAGCCCAATGGTGGCGATTAGAAGGAACCCGGGCTACGAGTGGGTTTTCCATTTGATTCGCTCACTACGTTGTAAAATTATTCCTTTGAGGCGTTGAGCCGACGAGCACCTATTAGCTCGATGCATATTTACTTATTGTCTGCCTACGGGCTGTAAACATGATTAACAAATCCTAGGGTTGATCATGTATGACTTAACTCTTGCTAGTCCTCGCGTATTGTATGACTAGCTTCATGATCAGCTGAATATGTAATATTTGGGATGACTTTTATTGTATATTTTGTGGTCTAAGATCTTGTAACTATATTACTTGCTTGAGATTGAGACAGTAGGCTTGACCTTAAGAGACCGTTGGCTTGTAGTAAACCCTCATATCCAGACAGCCGTGACCGTATAGCGAGGTGGATTCCATTTCAATATACGTAGCTGGCTATGTACGCCCCCGCTCTCCAGTATTCTGGTTCTGGGGCGTCACATGGTTTAAGTGCTGGCCCATGCAGGTCTTGACATTCAAGAATGTGAGGGTTTACAAAATAGATGTCTTAATAAGTATTCGCCCTTAATCTCTGCTCGTATCTTCAAATCCCTGAGAATCTTGACCTGATCACATGCTTGTATCGTTGATCTGTCCTGGTCCTTCCTTATTGTTTCCTATATCTTCTTTAGCAGCATTGTTCCTGGACCTGCCGATCAGCAAGGTGGAGTAACTCCTGTGGACCAGCCGCAACCTGGAGATCAAGCCCAGCATTCCGGAATTGCCTCCAGAGTCGTGCCTACCGGAGGAGAACCACCAATTCAGCCCGTCCAGCCTGCAGAGCCTAATGATGGCACCTTGGTAGGTCTCATCAGGACTTTGATAGCTTCCCAGGATCGTAGAGGAGACATCTTGCACCAGGCAGTGGCAGATGCTTTGAACAGAGGCGGTCATCCAGGGAATAGTGCGGCCAACAGCTTCAAGCGCTTGAACCCTCCATTCTTCGATGGCAGCGAAGATGCTATTGCCGCGGACGCTTAGCTCCAGGATACCATGGTGGTTCTGGAAGCAGCTAGGACACCTGAGAATGAGAAGATGGCGGTGGTACGCCTATAGTTACTAGACTTAGCTCGCAGTTGGTGGACGGCGCAGGTCGTGGGATTAGCAGCGTCGGTTACTTGGACGGTATTTAGAGAAAGATTCCAGACGAAGTATTTCGATGCTGTAGCTCGGTACGACCTACAGACGAGGTTTACCAACTTGAAGCAAGGAGGCAGAACGGTCGATGGTTATGCATCTGAGTTTTCTAGACTCAGTAGGTTTGCCCCCACCTTGGTGGCAACCGAGTTTGATAGGGTCCAGTGGTTCCAGCAGGGACTGCATTTAGAGATCTTGTTGGCAGTTGAGCAGTTCGAGCACCAGACGTTCGATGCAGTATTGAGGGCAGCTAGGAGGCACGATTACACCTCCCAGAGGATCGCGGATAGGACCGGAGGTAGGAAGCGGTCCCACAATCAGATGTACCAATCATCAGCTCTAGCCCCGACAACTAGGGGTTTGTCCATTGGAACTCCGAGGCGGGCGACCTCAGTAACGTCGGTTCAGCATTCGACCCCGCCGTACCCGCAGCAGCAGAAGCAGAAGCAGACTTTCGTGATGGGATGTTCTCATTACGGGAAGCCAGGGCACGTGGTAACGGATCATCGCAGGGCACAGGGATTGTGCCTGGCTTGTGGAGCGACAGATCACAAGATAGGAGCCTGCCCGAATAGGGGTAGTTCATCATCTTCCAACCTAACCAGTCCATCGGTTAGGGGACCAGCACCTATGCAGCAGCAGCAGTACCCGAGGCCATTGTTGCCTTAGGCCCAGGCGTTTCAGCAGCAGAACCAGCAGCAGTATACCCAAGCTCAAGTGCAGAGTAGGCAGAGAGGTTTCCAGTAGAGGGAACCCGCAGCTAGAGGACAAGGTCAGGCAATGATGATGACTATGGAAGAAGAGGTTGCACCAAGTGAGGTAGTGGCAGGTACTATTCTCGTCAACTCCTCTCCAGCATCGGTATTATTTGATTCTGATGCATCGCATTCATTCATGTCTGCACGATTCGCGACACGGATAGGATTGGAGCTCGAGTCATTATCAGTGAGGCTCAATATACTTACTGGTAATGGTCTTGTGGGAGTAGATCGAGTGTTTTCCTCGTGTCGGATCGTAGTTAGCGGTAGAGAGTTCCCCGCTAGATTTATAGAGTTCCCTATGGCAGACTATGATGTACTCTTAGGCATGGATTGGTTGAGGAACCAGTATGCTATGATAGACTGCCATGTTGGCAGGGTTGTCTTTAGTATTCCAGGCGAGCCAGAGTTTTCATTTTCCAGAGGCAAAGTGGAGCCATCTTCCCCAGTATTACGGATGGTAGTAGCAGCGGTACAGTTACCCCGGATAGTTGAAGAGTTTCCAGATGTCTTCCCAGAGGAACTTCCAGGAATGCCGCCAGAAAGAGAGATCGAGTTCACTATAGACTTGATCCCCGGGACAGCACCAGTATCAGAGCGAGTCTACAGGATGGCGCCTTCAGAGTTGGAGATTTTGTACAAGATGATTGAAGAACTCAGGACCAAGGGATTCATCCGTGCAAGTGGATCGCCTTGGGGAGCCCCGATGCTTCTTATAAAAAAGAAGGATGGTACATCCAGATTATGTGTAGATTATCGTACCTTGAACTCAGTGACAATCAAGAACAGATACCCTCTCCCGGGGATAAATGACTTGTTTGATCAACTCAAAGGGGCTTCAGTGTTCTCGAAGATTGACTTGCGGTCAGGATACCACCAGATCAGAGTCAGAGAGCAGGACATCCTGAAGACAGCATTCAGATCTAGGTATGGGCATTAGGAGTTTCTTGTTATGCCCTTCGGAGCAACCAATGTGCCGGCCATATTCATGGACCTCATGAATCGTATCTTCATGCCTTACTTGGATCAGTTCGTGATCGTGTTCCTAGATGATATCCTTGTCTACAGCAAGAGCGAAGCAGAGCATGAGCAGCATCTCAGAATCGTCCTTCAGACGCTTAGAGAACATCAGTTGTACGCCAAGTTCAGTAAATACAAGTTCTGGCTCTCGTACTTGGGTCACATCATTACCCGAGGAGGAGTGGAAGTGGATCCCCAGAAGATTGTGGCTATCGAGACATGGCCAGTACATAGTTCAGTGGCAGAGGTTCGCAGCTTCCTTGGATTGGCCAGTTACTACCGGCGATTCATTTCAGATTTTACAAGGATTTCGGCGCCGATGACCCAGTTGACCCGCAAGGATGTGCAGTTTGCTTGGACAGCAGAGTATCAGGAGTCATTTGAGAAGTTGAAGCGAGGTTTGGTAACGGCTCCCATTCTCACACTTCCAGATGTGACCGGAGGATTCACAGTTTATTGCGACGCTTTAGGCAGAGGATTGGGGTGTGTCTTGATGCAGCATGGGAAGGTAATAGCTTATGCATCACGTCAACTTCGTGATCATGAGAGAAATTACTCAACCCACGACTTGGAACTGGCAGCAGTAATATTTGCGCTTAAGTTGTGGAGGCACTACTTGTACGGAGACAGAGTGGAGATATTTACTGATCACAAGAGCCTGAAGTTTGTTTTTACCCAGAAGGACCTTAACATACGGCAGAGAAGATGGCTCGAGCTGCTGGTGGACTATGATGTGGACTTGTAGTATCACCCAGGGAAGGCCAACGTTGTAGCAGATGCATTGAGCAGGAGAGCCGGAGTTTACTTCCTAACGGCGCAACCAGAGTTATTGGCAGATCTCAGAAGATGGGAATTGAAGTAGTTCTTTCTACCAACGTGGCGTTGATGGCCAGTCTACAGGTTCAGTCCAGCATAGTTGAGAGGATCCAGATGGCGCAGTCTACAGATTCCAAGATTCAGCGACTCAGAGCAGAGTGTGAGGCAGGAAGAAGGCCAGAGTTGTGCATTCATGGAGATGGTACGCTTCGACACGGCACTCGTCTTTGTGTACCTAGTGGAGATATCAGACAGGAGGTCATGGCAGAAGCTCACAGTTCACAGTATTCTATTCATCCCGGTGGTACGAAGATGTACCGTGACATTCGTCAGTACTTCTGGTAGAATGGCATGAAGAGGGAGATAGCCATGTTTGTCTCTCAGTGTTTGGTTTGCCAGCAGGTTAAGACTGAACATCAGAGACCCGCTGGACTTCTTCAGCCCTTGCCGATTCCAGAATGGAAGTAGGAGCATATGACCATGGATTTTGTGACTAGATTGCCTAGATCCCTAGCTGGTCGAGATGCTATTTGGGTTATAGTTGACAGGCTAACGAAGGTGGCTCACTTTCTTCTGTTCAGAGTTGGCCAGTCGACGGCTCAGCTAGCAGAAATGTATCTCAGGCAGATTGTCAGGCTTCACGGTGTGCCCATCAGTATCACCTCAGACAGGGATTCAAGATTCATATCACACTTTTGGCGTAGCCTGTAAGAGAGTTTGGGAGCTTTGGGAGCTCACCTTCAGTTTAGCTCAGCTTATCACCCGCAGACAGATGGTCAATCAGAGCGTACAATCCAGACTCTTAAAGATATATTGAGATCTTGTACCCTTGACTTCGGTGGTTCATGGAAGGATCACCTGCACCTGGTGGAATTATCCTACAATAACAGTTTCCAGGCCAGTATCCAGATGGCACCTTTCGAGGCCTTATATGGTAGAAAGTGCAGATCTCCGCTAGCATGGGACGACATCGAAGAGAGGCAGATGCTTGGTCCAGAAATGATTGTCCAGACAGTTGAGGTAGTCAGAAGAATCAGAGATCGTCTTCGAGTGGCCCAAGATCGCCAGCGCCATTGGGCCGATGCTCATCGACGTCCCTTAGAGTTTGCTATCGGCGACCATGTATTCCTTAGGATCTCGCCTAACCGCGGCATCATTCATTTTGGCGTACGGGGAAAGCTTAGTCCTAGGTATATAGGGCCGTTCGATATCCTGGAGCGAGTAGGAGATGTATCCTATCGTCTCGCTCTTCCGTCGTCGCTAAGTGAGGTGCATGATGTATTCCATGTGTCCCAATTACGACGGTACATCCCGGACCCGAGCCATATCATGGACCATTCGGACCGAAGAGAAAAGATACTCAAGAACAAGACTATTAGCTTAGTTCATGTTGCTTGGGGTCATCACTCTCTAGGTGAGTCAACTTGGGAGCGTGAGGACGACATCCGATCGCGATATCCCGACTTGTTTGACTCGTAAGGTATAATATCTTCCTTATGCCTTATGCTTGCCATCCCTTGCTTACATGTATGATTGTTTGATTGTTTGCTTAGTGTAGCTTAATTGCGGATAGTATAGCTGGCTCTTACATCTCTAAGCATCTTGATTTAAATTCCGAGGACGGAATTCTTTTAAGGTGGGTAGAGTTGTGATGCCCATATTTCGGAATACGTATTTTTAATTAGGCTTATATGTATTTCGAACCTGTATTTTATTTTCTCAGATACTGGCCTGTAATTGTGTTTTGGCTTAACTTGCGGATTTTGGTTTTCTCGTAAAATGGGTTTTTGGACCTGGCGTGGTTTTATATTATGGAGAAGGAATTGGTTTGGTTTGGTTTAGTATGCATTGGACTACCTTATCTAACCTCCACCCTCAACACAACATACCCTCCCTCATTAAAACCCAACCTAACTTTCTCTCTCCTCATAACTTCCATTAATTTTCTTCATCTTCTTCTTCGTTCCTCCACACAACACTATAGGCAAGTGAACCTTGCCACCAAATAAGCACCACATTTTATTTGTCCATTAGCTAGATTAGACCATGGTGAACAACATTAGAACTTGGCATTTTGTGATTTGGAGCTTCCATTTTTCTACATCTAAGTTTTAACCATTTTCGAATTTTCTTGGTTTTGATCTATTAAACTTAGATTTTTTTTTTCCTTGTTTTGAGGCTTCCATGTGGAAGATAATTCAATTTTACACAAGTTAGAACTTTGAAAATCCAAATTTGGTTTTGTTTTGGCTAAGATATGAAGATTGGAAAATTGGAGTTCTTGGGGTTTCCTATCGGCCAGTTGGAGAAGAAGACCTCGACCAGCGCTCTTTAGCGCAAGGCCGAACTGCGCACCCTTCCTCGGCCAGCACTCTTTAGCGCTGGGCTGACCCGCGCTGGCGCTATTTAGCTCCAGCGCCTTCCTTCCATTGGCGCACTTGACCGTTGTGTAAGCCGACCCCAGCGCGCTTGACCTCAGCGCAACCCGACTCCCTAGCGAAGTTCGCTCCGAGCGCAACCCAATCCTGCGCAGCTCATATCCTGCACAGCTCGCTCCCAGCGCAAGCCGACCCTAGCACAACACAACCTCAGCGCAGTTTATTCCCTTGCGCAGTCTATTTCCTCCATCGCAATCTGATCCCCAGCGCAACCTGTTGCCCATGGTGATTTGGTTTTATTTCCTTGGACTTGGCTACTCTTTTGTAGATTGGAGTTTTGAGATCTTGTTCCACATAACACGACCGTCTCGATCCAACATGAACTGGTACGGTTTTTGGTGTTTTGGTTATGACTAGTACGATTTTCGTGAATTTTGTGATTTATGATCCTAGTGCTTTCTGATCTTCCTGATAGTGGCCCGATGGGGTGCGCTCTTAACTTGTGACCTGTGATCCATGATTAATCATTGCAACTGGATAGCTTGATAGTGGCCCGTGGCGGCGCACTCCTGACTTGTAACTTGTAACTTGTAACTTGTAACTTGTAACTTGACCTGGCTTGATGCTGTTGCGATGGCTAACTTAACTCGTATAACCAACTCTGACTCCGTGGGTGTTCATTCTTGTTGCTTCGTGCAATCCACTTGTCTTGTCTTGTCTTATCTTGTCTTACATCATGTCTAGGACGTGACTCCCTGGTTACCACGGTCAGGGATTCACACTGAATATGGATTAGACTAATTACTAGATCAAACTATAGTTCATGGAGAATTTCCAGTCACAGACAATCTCGTTATCTGGGCACTTTAAATGGACTTGTAGTCTGCCGACGAGTAGGGCACATTTTCAGCACACTGTCATGTGTTGCACTCTCTAAGTCACCTAAGGGTATATTATCTCCTAGGCAATGTACCCAACCATACTCTCAACCCACGAAAGGATAACTGGATAGTCTGCAGGGCTTGGGACTGAGAATTTCTCAATTTGCATCTTGTTAGTAATTAGGCTTGTAATAATCCTAGTTAGTTAAGTAGTAAGTCGTAGTATTTGCTTGGCCGCTTGTGAATGGATGGTATCCCGCCCGGTCTAAGTCTCGTCTAGTCCCTGTACCTGGTACTCCTGTACATGATTGTTTTACTTATCTTTAACAATAAATGGGTAGAGACATAGTGCTATTCAGGCGAAGGGTTACAACCCCGTTCCTTGTTTGGTTTACGGGTTGTAACCTGGCTCCCGGAATGGTTCCACGTCCCTAGTCATTTATTATCCTGTTGTACTCTTTATTACTTGTACTTTTCTTCCATTCCTTATGATCTGATATGTTGGCTTTTGTTCTTATTTCGTGGCCTCCTTGTGGCACTTGCTCTTTCTGGGGTTTGACCCAGCTGGTTTTGTGTGGCCAGATTTCGGAGCAGCACCCGAGGATCTACCGAACCTCGAGCCCAATGGTGGCGCTAGAAGGAATCCGGGCTACGAGTGGGTTTTCCATTTTGATTCGTTCACTACGTTGTAAAATTATTCTTTTGAGGCATTTAGCCGACGAGCACCTGTTAGCTCGATGCATATTTACTTACTGTCTGCCTACGGGCTGTAAACATGATTAACAAATCCTAGGATTGATCATGTATGACTTAACTCTTGCTAGTCCTCGCGTTTTGTATGACTAGCTTCATGATCAGCTGAATATGTAATATTTGGGACGCCTTTTATTGTATATTTGGTGGTCTAACATCTTGTAACTATATTACTTGCTTGAGATTGAGACAATAGGCTTGACCTTAAGAGACCGTTGGCTTCACTACAACAAAAAGACCTATTAATGACGCTTGATAAGTGAATTTCATGACGGATGATAAAAAAACGTTATGAAAGTTCGAAATACCTTTTTTCTATGACGGTTTGGGCTAATTCTGAACTTTTTATAACGTTTATAAAACAAAACTTATTAATATTTTAGAGCGGTGGCAAACTTGTAATATTTTTAAGTTCAATTTTTTTGGCAAAATCCTGAGAACAGCCCGCGCTTCAAACCAAATTTGTCCTAGCTTCTCACAAATCCTTCTGACAACCTAAATAAAGGCCAGCCATTCGGTCATCTCTTCCACATAAATTTGTGCTCCACCACCTCCTCCCCCCATTCTATACATCCCTCCTATCTCCGAACATTCTAGAGAGAGAAAGTAGAGATGAAGGAGATCTGGCTGGCACTCGTAGCGCTGCTCCTCCTCCTCTGTGTCGGCACCGAACATGTCGCGTCTGACACGTCCGATCACCGCTACAAACGAGACGATCCGGTCCCTCTCTACGCCAACAAGGTCGGACCTTTCCATAACCCTAGGTGAGAGTCTCTTGATCCCAGATCCAGATGTTGATTCCTTCCTATCCGTAAAATTTTCTAGGGACGATTCCCGAGCTGTTGTTTTTATTCGCCGATTTTGTTTCTGTCGGCGGAGTACGAGTTGGCTCAGATTTGGATCTTGTAGTTGAGGGGTTTTTAGGGCTTATGGGACGCTTGAGAAGTTGATTCGTGCTGATTTGGATCTTCTTGGAGAAGTTGGGAGTTATATTACGAATATTTGGTATTTTTGTTCCCGGAGATTAGGCGTTTCCACCTTATAGTTCTGTTTAAAATTAGATGCGACTACTTCCTATTCGGGTCATTTCTAGGGTTTTGAATAGAGATGTGGAATTTGTTGATTGAGAATGTACGCGATCTCTTATAATTGAGGGTTTTTTGTAGGGTTTGGTGGACTATTGAGATGATGTTGATTTGTATTGAATTTTGAATCTGCTGATGAAACACGGGTTGTTTTCTTTGGGAAATTTAGTTTGATGTTCGTGATGTTCGATTAGAGAGTATTCATTCTCTCTTGAATTTTGTTCATTTGGTATGAACTAGTTCACTTTTGATGTGGATTAGAGATATGGAACTTGTGGATTGAAAAGTATTCCTGGGGTTTAGAGGACTCTTGGGTCTGCTTGGTAACGGTCACCGGTAAATCAATTGGGTCTCTTTATTTTGCTCAATGCTAAATCAATTGGGTCTCAGTGCAAGCGAGCATTTGTATCTTATGTTGTGTTGATTAGAATCTCTTAGAGGTGGAGAGGGAAGGAGAAAGACTGATCGAACTACTCAAGTTTAATAAATATACAACACTGTGATTTTGTTCGAAAATGTGTAGCTACTATTTTTTGTTCACTTATTGTGTGTTTCACAAACTGCATCATTAAGTTGCAGAATTAGAGGGGTCTCGTAGCATATTATTCTCAATTCATCATAGGCTGATTTTAGAATTAAGTTAAAAAAATTGAAGTTTGGTTGGTTTCTTGTTTTTCGATCATATATTCATTTATCTTGATTTTCCACTGTAAGAAAACATTGGATACACTTGTTGAGTTCCTAGTTTGCTTCTCATGGTTTAGTTTAACTGAAATTTTGTTTTATGTCCGACAATTTCATTACTGGATAAGTGTGTGGTAGTATTATTATGACAATAAATTCTTGATCGTGAATTTGAATTTCTGGGGTCGGCTGTTTTAATTTTTCGGCAATGCCCTTATTTTCTGGTTCATATACCCCCACAAAGATGTTCTATCCATGTTTCGATTTCTCCACTTGTGGAAGTATCCAACTACCTATGAAACCGCAGAATTGATTTTGGTTTTGATTCATTTATCCAACTGAAGATGATACTATGTGAGAGATGCGTCTTGCTTCCTACATTATGATGCATCAGACTATATTTCCTCCACCACTAAAAAATGATAGAAGTGATTATTTGACTCACTACAGAGATTATATTTCACAAAAAAGGCTTTCTAAAGGCAAATATTAATGGCACCACTCAGTTTACTAGGGGCACCACAGGATAGAATAGGATAGGATAAACCCACTTAAATCATTTTTTTGTTAGGGGTTGGCCATCCTGACTACAATGAGTAATGTCAAAATTTTGACAATCATAAGACAAAGAAGTATATTTTTTAGAACTGCCAAAATTTTGATAGTCAATGCATTTCTTGGAATGCCAAAATTTTGGTAATCTTGATAAAATTTCAAGATTGTCAAAATTTTGACAGTCCTTCACCAATTGATGCATCGCTTGCACTGAGACCCAATTGATGCATGTGGGAGCTGGAGTACTTATATGTGCATTTTTGAATAATTTAAAGATAGAGCTGTCTTTTACCAGTTTCTTAGGTACTTTTATTTATGTTCCATAGACTTTCTAATTAATTGTTGGATACTTGGCAGGTTGCATTAGGCGATATGGCTGAGAAATTAGCTATAAATTACAATGTTGATCGCTTACCAACAGGAAAGCTAAGGTTTTCTTCTATAATCTTTTCTTGGTAATTTAGAATAGCTTTTTGTTTATGATCCTTAGAGATGTGCCATTTCTTGAAGGGCTTTGAGAATTCTAGAAATTCCTTGGGACAACATAATAGTATCAACTTGGTGGTAGTTCCATTTGGTGGTAGTAATTTTTTGGTTTTACTATTAATGTGTAGTTTATGTTGGAATAAGCATATTTGTGGAGATGTTGCATCTATATAGGACTTGCTCATATGTTTCTATATACCATGTATATACTTTTAGGAAATTTTATTTACCAGTTCAGTTTTCCTGAAATGTAATTAGCATTATTAGCATGCACTTCGGTGTTAACTTGGTGGCTCATCAATGTGCAGAAGTTGCTCATACTTTTGAGTTGTAACCCTTTCAACAAAGTTTCAAGTAGCTACCTCGTCTTCTGTCATGCCTCACATTTGATTGCATTCTTTGAGTGGCCTGTTTCTTTCACTCTTTGAGTTGACTGTTTATTACTACAGGTAGGTATTTTAATGCATTCTTAGATTCAATGTATATGAAAGTATTTTATTACATGATCCTCAATTGCTAGTTTCTTGTTGGAAACTTGGTACCAACTCTTAATACAGGTAGGTATTTTAATGCATTCTTAGATTCAATGTATATGAAAGTATTTTATTACATGATCCTCAATTGCTAGTTTCTTGTTGGAAACTTGGTACCAACTCTTAAGACATGAGGTGATCTTTTGGTAATTTTTTTTTTTCTTTTTCAGGGTTTTGCTACGTGATGCCGACAGTTTTGATGTGCTCAAAGTTGAAATAGTTTTGAGGGTCTACTTACTAGTAGTAGTTGTAAATATATGTATTTGGATGTCCTATTTTGAAAAATATAATGAAGATGGTGATATATATTATGTATATATTATATATTTGTAAATAGATTAAATGGTACTCTATAACATTTAGACGTTTTCTTGTGAATATGGTTCAAAATGAATGTTTTGAAATTGAATTGAGCAACATTGAGCATTGATCTATAATTTTTTGGAAAGTAATATATAAATGTGCAGAATTGAGCGTTATAAATGTGCTGAATTGAGTCTATACAGATTATCTATTCATAACGCTTTAAAACTACGCTGAAAATAAGTGTAGCAGAAACTCATCATATTCATGACGTTTTTATTTATGACGCTTTTAAAAAATATTTATAACACCCGTTTTCATCACGCTTGCTTTGGGAAAAAAAAACGTCGTGGTTTGTCATTAATGACAGTTTTTAGCCATCATTAAAGGTTATTTCTGTTGTAGTGCTTGTAGTAAACCCTCATATCCAGACAGCCGTACCGTATAGCGAGGTGGATTCTATTTCAATATACGTAGCTGGCTATGTACGCCCCCGCTCTCCAGTATTCTGGTTCTGGGGTGTCACAGCCTCTCTGTCGAGTGCTACGGACTTTCCTCCCGTTCATCCTGACGTGCAACCCCACTGTTAAGGGTAAGGACGGTGGGAAAGCGATGACTTAAATTTGAATGGCCACATCGCATATTTTATGCGCAGGCCTGTCATAGATTGCCTCTGTCCTTTGGGCATGATCGATATATCCCCCATCTCATGGGACTGTATGTGTTTTATATGATGGGGCCGTATAGGTTGAGCTGCATAAGCGCCACTGACCTTCATGGATGCTTCATACCTTAGCCGCATGAGCACTACATGGCTGAACCGCATAGATTCCTCGTGACTAAACCGTATATACATCTCATAACTGATCCGCATAAATGCCTCATGTCTTAGCCGCATGAACGTTGCATAACAGAACCGTATAAGTGCTTTAAGACTGAGCCGCATATGTCTCATGTTTTTTAGCTGTATGCGCATTCTCATAACTGGGCCGCATAGGGTCTGTTTTGGCTAGGCCGTATGTGTTAATTAATTTGAGCGCATACGTTCCCTTCATAACTGAGCTGCATAGACTCTGCCTGTATAACTGAAAAGGAGCCCATTCACTTTGTCTTTATATGACTATCTTCTTTCTTTGATTTTTGCAGCATCCATGCCGAAGGCTGAGACCATTGTGAAGGAGGAGATGCTGCCTCCTTTCATCAAACAAGAGTCGCCGTTTGTTAAGGAGGAGGTGATACCAAAAGTTGAGGTAAAAGAAGAGCTGGCGTCCATCAGGGAGGGAATTACTCCCAAGATTGAGACTACTGTAAAGGAGGAGCCCAAGTCTGAGGGTAGTAGCACTGGGAGTTCTGACCCTCCTGTCCCTGCCGAAGACCTTAATTAAATAGATCTTTCGTATGCGAAATGGCTGAGGGAATGGTATATGCCTCAACACAACTATGATCCTTGACTGTAGGGATCCACGGGTTGCCATGTAATTGGTTTTCGGGAATATGAAAAATAAACGTTCGTATTTGTCTCGGTGTTTCTGTCTGTCTTTAGCTGTAGTTTGTGTTTTGCTTCTTTTGGACATCAGTGTAATCCTTTACTGGAGATGTAGTCCTATGAATATAACTGATTTTGAATAAACATAATACATTCACTCCATTCTTTATTTGTAGTATCTGTGGCGCTTGTACTAGAGGGCCTAATACATAATTTGTGTTTGATAAAGGACATCCCACTGGGGGACTTTTTGTGGACCTATTGCCCTTTTGTGCATCTGGAAATGCGAGCAAATAGATTTGAATAATATTTTGTCGACCTACTACTCTTTGGTACACCGATGGTGCGAGTAATAAATTAGGATAACTTCTGTGGACCTATTAGCCTTTTGCGCAATAGCGGTGCAGGTAATAGATTTGAAACAAAATCTAACAGAGGTAATATGGACGTGATAGGTTTTGTGGTCTTAACACCAGATCTTTTATCCTAGGTTGGGTACAGGTGCTAAGTCAAGAGACTATCGATATCAGAGGTAATATGGACGTGATACACGATAATCAAGAATAATTTTTTGGTGGACCTATTACTCTTATGTGTACTGGTGGTGCGAGTAATAGATTTCGAGACAAACCAACAGAGGTAATATAGACGTGATAGGTTTTGTGGTCTTAACACTGTGTCTTTTATCTCGGGTTGGGTACAGGTGTTAAGTCAAGAGACTATCGGTATCATAGGTAATATGGACGTGATAAACGATAATCAAGAATAATCTTTGGTGGACCTATTACTCTTCTGCGCACTGGTGGTACGAGTAATAGATTTTGAGACAAAACCAACAGAGGTAATATGGATGTGATAGGTTTTGTGGTCTTAACACCATGACTTTTATGCCGGGTTGGATACAGGTGTTAAGTCAAGAGACTATCGGTATCAGAGGTAATATGGACGTGATAGACGATAATCAAGAACAGAAAGTTTGTTCAGTGATAACGATAAGTTGGGCAGACTCCTGTGTGATAAAGCATTAGAGTGGGAGTTTAGAGGTATCATCATACATGACTCACCACTCAGGGAGATGCGATAGAGTGTGCGTTCAGAGGTACTTGGTGTACATAACTTGAAAGTTTGGGAGATTTTGTGGTTTGAAGGAGTACCAGCATGTCCTTAGACATAGTATTTCTTCAGGAATTTACCGTTTATGGGCATCATGAGCAAGTCCCCGTTCTATTTTGCGAGTCGGTATACATCGTTGGAGAATACGGTCTCGATGATGTATGGATCCTCCCACTTTGGCTGGAATTTGCCGACGGCTTTGTGAGTCATGACCATCGGTCTACGAACATCCAAGACGAGATCGTCTACTTGGAATGTCCTCTGCTTGACTTTCTTATTGAAGACTCGAGAGATGCGTGCTTGATAGAGATCGATGCTTTGTTGAGCTTGTAAAAATTTCTTGTCTAACGCTTCTAATTCTTGTAGCCGTCGGCGGTAGTTATCGTCCGACGTTAACCGATAAGTAAGGGCCACACGAAGTGAGGTGATCTGAGTCTCCAATGGAAGAACTGCCTCGCTCCCGTACACCAGAGAGAACGGTGTATTTCCGATAGCCATTCGACTCGTAGTGCGGTACGCCCATAAGCATTCGCCCAACTTTTCATTCCAGTTGCGCTTGTTTGGAGACACGAACTTCTTGAGAAGCTTGATTACGGTCTTGGTAAAAGCTTCGGCCATACCATTAGCTGATGGGTTGTATGTCGTTGAAGCCACATTCTATATTCGGTTTTTGTCACAGAATCGATAGCAGGCATGACTTGCGAACTGCGGACCATTGTCATGAATGATCCTCCTAGGCAGTCCAAAACGGTAAATGACGTGATGTTTTATGAAACTGATCACGTTTGATATCTTTACCTCTGTCAACGGAACAACTTTCGCCCATTTGGAGAAGTAGTCGGTGATTGCGAGAATAAACAGGTGCCCTTTGGACGACGGCGGGGTGATTGGGCCAACAATGTCTATTCGCCATGCTTCAAATGGACAAGAGGACACTGTTGGGTGCAAGAACTCAGATGGCAGATGTATGAAATCTGTGTGGATCTGACAAGCCTTGCACGTTTTTGTATAATAGACTGCGTCTGCTACCATCGTAGGCCAGTAGTAACCGACCCGACGGAGATGGTCCTGGAACTTCGGGCCCGGTTGGTGAGCCCCGCAAACGCCATCATGAGCCTCGCGTAAGGCTTCTTTGGCTTCTGTATTTGAATGACATCTTAACAGTAGTCCGTCGTAAGATCGTCGGTACAACATTTTTGTTTCCGTGTCATAAACGAATCTGAGAGAACGCCTTCTGATTGAAGTTGCTTCTTTAACATTCTCTGGCAGGATTTCGTTGACTGCAAAGTCGATAAACGGGAGTCTCCAGTCTTGCACATCAATGGTTATCTGGGCGGAGTAACTCATATCCAATTGAATGTTGTTTTTGGGACAGACCAGCTCATGGCCTATCACGTCGACTAGATGATGAGCATAATTTTGAACCACCAAAGAAGCGGCGAGGCCTGCTAGGGCGTCGGCTTCAATATTCTGGAGCCTAGGAACATGTTCTATAAAGAACCCCTCCAAGGTTACTATGATGGCAATTGTTGACTGATGATAAGGAATCAGGTCCGCGTTACGAACCTCGTAAGACCTCGAATTTGATTGACGATCAACTGCGAGTCGCAATATGCTTCTAGGTATTCGACTCACACCTCTTTTGCAAGTCGGAGCCCGATGACCAAAGCATTATATTCGGCTACATTTTTTGAACAGGGTTCTGTGAGAGATTATGCCCGGTTGACCACCAATCCAGAGGAAGAAATTAATACTATCCCAACTCCAGCGACGATATCACCTTGTGGCCCTGTTATTGAAGCACCGTCAAAGAAAATTCTCCAAACGTCATTATGTGAAGTCATGTTTGAGTCAACGACTTCATCTGGAATTTTTTTATAGATTTTGGTTGTTTCTGAGCCTGGATGGGCTACTAGAAAGTCAGCCAAGGCTTGACCTTCGACAGCCTTCTGCGGAATGAAGACCATGTCGTAAGAGGATAACAGCATCGCCCATATGGCTAGACAAGAACAGAGTGCGCCTGTCTTGGTCATAAGAACCCTGAGGGGATTAACTTGCAAGACAACATGGATGGTCTGCCATGACATATAGTGTCGTGTTTTCTGAATGGCAAATACCAAGGCAAGGCATTCATTATCCACGGCGGTGTACCTATGCTCCGGCCCCACCATCATTCGGCTGAGATAATAGATGGCTTGTTCCCGCCCCGCATCATTTTTTTGTGCTAGCAAGGTGCCGAGGGAGTGTACCATCGCCCGTACATAGAGCAGGAAGGGCTTTCCGACGATCGAGGCTACCAGAACTGGCAGATTCGTCAAGTAATCCTTAATGTCATCAAAGGCGCGTTGACATTCCTCATTCCATACGAAAGAGACACCTTTCTTCATCAGTTGTGTGAAGGGTTGACATCGCCCTGAGAGGTTAGATATGAACCTCCTGATATAAGCTAGTCTTCCCTGAAGGCCGCAGAGTTCACAGAGGTTCTTCGGTGGACTCATCTCCATGATTGCCTTTGTCTTATCGGGGTCTATGTGAATGCCCCGGAAAGTAATGACAAAGTCCAAGAACTTTCCGCTGGACACACCCAGAAAGGACTTAGCGGGATTCATCTTCAGATTGTGCGCTCGCATATGGTCGAACACTGTTTTTAAATCGTGTAAGTGATCATCCTTGGAGCGGCTTTTGACGGCGATGTCATCAACGTAACACTCCACCATCTTGCATAAGTGATCTCTGAAGATGACGCTCATAGCTCGTTGATATATAGCACCGACATTCTTCAGGCCGAAGGGCATGACTGTGTAGTAGTACACATCGATCGGTGTTCGGAATGACGTATGCTTCTCATCGTCAAGAGATATTTTGATTTGATTGTAGCCTGAAAAGCCATCCATAAAGGATATGCGCTCGAAGCCACACGTATTATCGATCATTATGTCGATGATAGAAAGAGGAAATTCATCCTTAGGACATACCGCATTCAGATTGTGAAAGTCGATGCAGATTCGGATCTTCCCGTTCTTCTTGACGATTGGTACTATATGAGCTATCTAGTCTGGGTGCTGCTCCTTACGGATGAAACCTCTAGCTATAATCTTATTTACTTCCGCTTCGATAGAGTTCATGATGTTTGGAAGGAATTGTCGTTGCTGTTGCTTGAGTGGTTTCGCATCCGGATGAATATTGAGCTTATGAAATACGATCTCGGGGTTTAGCCCTGGCATGTCTTCATAGCTCCAGGCAAAGACGTCGATAAACTCTCTGACAAGTTGCAACAATGACTCCTGCTCGTCGTCCGTCAGGCTTTTACTGACGAATATTGGCTTTAGAGAGGACTCGTCACCGAGGTTAACTTGCATGACCTCATCTTCAGTGGGAGGGTCACGTAGTTCAAAGTGCTTTTTCTATTGTGCATCCAATTGTTGGACCCATAGCTCCAATACAAGAGGTTCGAGTAGATCCTCGTCTTCATCTTCAATGTCAGCGGATGCCATATTGACAGATATTGTCTGCTTGAACGTATCTTCAATGTTGTCGTCGGAATCGTATGTTAATGATTAGGATGAGTGAGAATGCAACTCGCATTCCTCATCGGAGCTTTCGGGCATTGTTGCTGGTGTAACATAACCGAGGCTGCATTTGGACTTGTTGTAATAATCTCGAGGTTTCCCAGACGGAGTTGAGAGCTGCAGAGGCGAGCGCCGACCGCTACCGTAATTCAAACTTGGGGTAGCCTCCATGTCGTACCCCTGCTTTTGTATGAAGTACTTGGCCTGAGGACTATACAGGTAGAGCGGTAATCTTCCAATATCGGGTTCCTGATCAAAGTCTTATGGCATGAGAGGTTGAGAACCTTCCTTTCGGCCGAAGATGATCGTGTGATCCCCTTCTCTTCTGCCTGGGTCTAGGAAGTAGGCACCTCTAATAGGCGTAAGCCGGTTTGCTATATGGACGGTTGTCACCTGTGTGTGCAGGTTAATGTCCCTACCGTGTCCCACAGTATACATTAGATTGAGTTTATACACTCAGGATAGTTCAATGGCAGCCTCTTATTGATGAAATAAGGAATTTTGTCCACAGGGATTACATCATCAGTAGAGGGACTATCCACCTTTGTAATAAGATACTTCGCGAGTTCTGTCTCCTCCTTAGCTACCCCCTGCGTGATCGGAGGTGGGGACGTTGTCCTGGGCAACTTGACCACCAAGGGTTCTGCTTGTGGCATTGGCTTGCCTGAGGGTCTCGGATCAACACTTGGTTGCTGGCTTGTCTTGGGAAGATGGATAACCATCGGCTCGGCAGAGGACTTCATTTCTTCCGATTGCTTTTGATTGGATCTTGGCAATCGGATCACCATCGGCTCCCCAGAGGGCCTCGCATCTTCCAGTCGCTTTTAATTGGACTTCGGCAATCGGATCACCATCGACCCTATGACGGATTTTGGCGTTTGGCTGGACCTTGGGAGTCGGATGACCATCCGTTCCAGCTGCGCAGCTGGGACGAGGGAACCGGGCACCTCTTTATGCAAAGTTGCGACAAGGGGTACAACTTTGCCCAGTTTACGGGCCTGAAGATGAATTCTCAAGGGTCCCTCTGGCCCTGCGATGACCTTCGGTTCGTCAGTTATGTGATTCTTGGATTCTTCATATAGACACGCCTCCGAAGAATAATAAGAGTCAACCCCTTTGAAGGGATTGATGTCGGTGAATTCAGTCTTCACGAAGCCGTGCTTACTGACATACTTGAAGCATTGGTGGAGGATAGATGGCACGATCATATGGTCATGTATCCACGGACGCCCCCAAGAGGATATTGTAGGACGTATCTGCATCTATGACGTAGCAGGTGACCTCTGTCCTTAGGTCGCCGATCTGACATTTCAATTAGATCTTTCCTAAGGGATAGCTCCTTCCTGAGTTGAAACTGCTAATGGCGGTGTTGGTCGCCGCTAGCCAGTGCATACGGATGTCGAGGACTTGAAACAAGCTTTACGGGATAATGCTTATCGACGAGCTAGGATCGATGTGCATCCGATCCACCTTGACATCGCCTATATATCCAGTGTAGTACAAGGGGCGATCATGCATGTTGGTCTTGATCAGCATGTCCTGTGTGGTAAATACGATGTTGGGTTTTACATCGGCACAGTTGCTACCCTGGAGATCTGTCGACGAGTCTTCCCCTGTAGGTTTGACATGGGCTAAGTAAGCGTCATCATTCTGAAGCGCTTCGCTCAATGCGACACGAAGATCCTTTGTGAGCCTTAGGAGCTCGTATAACGACAACTTTGTCGACGTATTAGCCAATTGTGCTAATATATCAAAGTTGTAAGGTTTCTCCAGCCCATGAGGTACATCTTTACGGAGCAGCCTGTCGAAGCGGGTTTCTTTCGGCTTGGACCTGTTCGCCGATGGAGGCTGAGATAGCCCTGGAACATCAGTGGCGGGCAATATTGCTGGCTGGGGGTCTTCGACTGAATTATCCAGAGTGGGGTGGACTTGTGCCCCAGACCGGGTAACAACAGCCGCCGCCTCCTCAGCTTCGGCTGAAATTGTATGGCATGATCTGGACTTCATGTCCTTCTTCTTGTTGGCTGGAGATGACACCGCCTGGGTAACTTCGGACACTAAGTCTAGGTGCACCCACATGATCTCTCCTCGTGACATGGTGAGAGGCACCAAGCCAGTCGTCTGGTCCCAGACGGAGGGAAGATTAGTAACTTCCATCGTTGCCCGGGGGATAGGTATTTCCCCGTCTTGATTACTTGTTGGAGGGAAGTCACCGAACTGAATTGACACCATGTTCGCCACCACGGTAACCTCTTCAAAGTCTAGCGACGGAGCTTTAGAGTCAATAAGACTCTGGATGTACCACTTTAATTGAAAGCAGTCAGAGTGGCATGATGAACATAGCGGTAGAAATGGCAGTATTTTGGGTCCTTCATCTCTGCCGCTCGAGGCTCGTGCCTTGGTGGAGGGAGTTGGATCATGTCCCCTTGCAAGAGCATGTTGAAGATAGGCTTGACATGACTATCTTCGAATGAGTAATTCACCTTGGGCCACTGAGCTTCTGTCTGCTTTTGTTTAGGCTTCTTGGTCGAATCAGCGACCAGAGCATGTTTGTCCTTATTATCCCGGTTATTGGAGGTGCCTCCAGTGCTGTTGTTATTGGGGGTGGTACCAGGAAGTTTGCCTTTGACCTCTCCATCCGAGATGTGTAAGCCAGCTGGCGAGCCTTTTTTAACTTTACCTCTGCATTGGTGGTGCTTATGATGAAGGTCGTCCAATCCTTGAACTGATCTTCACCCATCTAGAGACTAATTGTGGGGAGCAACTTCTTCTGGCAGATTTTAATCAAGGAGCTCTCGAGATTGCCTTGGGGCAATCTCATCACAGTTTGGCGGAACCGCTCGATACAGTTTCTTGTTAGCTCCCTCTCTCTATGAACGACATCCATGAGAGACGACATTGTCACATCATATCCCACTTCGTAGAATCTCTCTAGGAACATGTGCTTGAAGCCGTCAAAAGAATGGATGCAGTTGTCCGGAAGGTTACGATACAAGTCGAACGCGATCCCCTCCAATGCTCCGATGAATAATCGTGTGAGGATGGTATCACTATACGGCAAGTGGTCATTTGTGAGCTCGAAATAAATCATGTACCAACTAGCAGAGGTCTTCCCGTTATATGAATCGATATGAAACGGCTTGTACCATGGTGGAAAAGGCACATCTCTCCATGCAATGGGATACGGCTACCTTATTCTGAGGTCCCGAGAGGAGTCTCGAGCATTGAACATTGCTCGAAGCTCCTGGACTTCCCTCCTTGCTTCCCTGGCTTCATCTGTAGCTGAAGGAGCGGATGCACCAAGAGGATTGTCACCCAAAGGAGGGGCAGTTGTGTTGGAGTCTGCGTTGACTGCGGGTCCCAAGCTTATTTGTCCAGGCGTCCCTGCTGGTTGGGTCGACAAGACGGCATTGATTTCGTCCACTGACTTGACCAAGGACAGGAGCATGGCTTCAAGTACTTCTAGACGTTGTCGGTCAGTAGGTGCTTCATGATCATTGTCGACCATAATGACTGTCCGTACGTGGGTAGACGTGGAAGGGATCGTAGCAGAGGTGCTCTCTGCGTCGTACCGTCGTACCGAGAAATCATCGGAGAATATCGGAATGTCTTCTTCCTCGGACTCGGAAGGGGTGCTACCCCCTGTGCAGGAAGCCGCATCATCTTGGCGAAGGCGGTCATCCTCAGGGATGTTCACATCCGTTGTGTAATTCTAGTGGATCGCTACCCCTTGTGTATGCTCTTGGAACACCGGGTTGTCTCATACTTTGAGGGGACTGCTACCCCCGGCCTTGTCAACCCCCAGGGAGGTTAAGGATGTATTCCCAGGAGTTGGAAGCTTCTTTCTGGATCGACTGCCTAGGTAGAACCCCCTGTGTTTATCGGTGGCAGTCCTCCAGACGAGAGTTTCCTTGCAATACAGGCGGAGATTGTCGGGCTGGAAGAGCCTGTCTTATTCCCTCCCTTGTCGAGAAGAACCTTCCAGGTTGAATTACAGGAGGCAAAAGAAAATTCCTCGTCTCCCGGGATTTGTAGCTATTTCTCAAGTTGTTGCTGGAAAGGTGCTGGCTGCTGCAGTCGTTGGAAAACGGACTGTCGACCTTTAGGTGCTGCCGACTTGTCGCAGCAGTAGTTGATGATGACTTGGGTGCAACAAAGTCTCGAGAGGGGCTCATCGCACGCCAAGGTTGCTTCCTTCTCCTTGCGTTTGTGAGTAATCATCTCTCGCAAGTCTATTGCAGGCTTATCTACCTTTGCATCCAATTTGTGGAGTCGGGTATCCCGAGCACACGGGTGCGTAGGTGTCATGGTTGCTCCCTGATCCAAGGGTAGTAAAAGCACTTGCTCTCGATCGTTGGAGGGAGACTTTTGAGGCCCACCCTGTCCGTTAGCCCTGGGGGACTGGACGCGGGTGGTTCTGTACAACTTTCCATCAGGAGCCTGTATAACAGTTAACGGTGCCCGCTGATGGTCAGCAACTTGGATAGTTGACTGGGCTTGTTGGGCCCGTACTGCCCTAGATTTTTTTGACTTAGCACCCGAAGACGCATAGTAAGAAGAGTCCAGAATGATACATCCTATATTCTTAATGGGCCGTATGGAGTTGGGCCCGCATGAGAGACGGTCGAAGCCGTATGAGACACTCTGTCTATGGCCAGGATTGGCTGCCGTATGGGCTATCTGCCTGCGTCCATAGTTGGCTGTCGGATGGGCCATCTGTCTGCGGCCAGAGTTGGCTGCAGTATGGGCCATATGTCTGCGGCTAGAGTTGGCTGCCGCATGGGCCATCTGCCCATCTCTCTTATGCGGCCCTCTTCTTCGTCCGCATGGATTTCCCTTGTGTCCCCAAAAGCACAGCATCGTAGTATTTTTCTTTACTAGATTTGGGGACAGTGGGGTTGTCTGCGGTCGGAAGCAAGGTCGCAGGATAGTCTTGATCACCATCTTGGGTCGCAGAAGGAGCTTCTTCGAGAACCTGGTTGGGGGCAACAGTTTTGTGCTTCGACATCCTGCGGGCTCTCTTTGGGTCGGCTCGCTTCTGCGATGGGCTGGCGCTCCCTTCAGAGAGCATTTTTTCGAATGCTCGTTGGTCAAATCAAACAACGAGCATTTGCTGCATGGAGTCGAGCTTGGACGCGTCAGATTGCACCACCAACTTCTCATCAGAAGAGAAGGATGTCACCAGCAGAGTCGCCATCGTGATTGCCATTAAATATCAAGCAAAAAACACAAATGAATTGAACTTGATTGCAAACTCACTTGTACAAGAGAAAGCCTAGAAAGAAATCCTCGGAAATAATCTAAGTACAATTATTTAGTTTTGATTCTGGGGGTGACTATAGAGGCTCGAAAAAGTGTAGCAACTCTGCTTTACTCCTTGGACTATCTGACGCGGTCATTGTCCTTAAAGAAATTACCCTTTATAGGTTTCCAGCCTTTTGCATGGGTGTGGTACCCTGTTATTTATAGTGATAGATACCTTGAGCCACATGGATGGTCGCGTGGCCATGTGGCTATAGCAGCACAGAATGACCCGCTCCTCGGCCGCCAGCTGGTGACTTGTTGAGATTTTGTTACAGCAAATCTTGGTGGTTGAGACTTGGTCAGCCTGCCACGTGTCCTATCGCAGGATAGGATCAATCTGCTTGAGTCATTTTGAGCCGCATAAGTCTTTCAGTGTTCGGCCATGCTGGGCCACATAATATCCATGCGGCTTAAGCCGCAGTCTTCCTTAGTCCGCATGTAGCTTGGGAACTTTTTAGCCGCATAGGTTTATATTCTAGACCGCATAAAGCTCATGCGACTCAGATTGTAGTCACCCTTGGCCGCATGAAGCATATAGATTGAGCCGCATAAGGCTCATGCGGCTCGGGTCGTAGTCCCTCTGGCCGCATGGCAATGTCTAGGCACGTGGACCCAGTGTCACGTCTTCTTTTTTTTGTCAGAGTGTCAGCTGTCAGTTTTGGCAGTTTTGGTAGAGTTTGTCAGCTTTATCAGAACGACTGATCAGCCTGGCCGCATAAGTAACTTCTTCATTCTGCAGCTCAAATCAGTCTGGTTGCTTTTGCTATGCAATCCGAGGTAGTGAAGATGGGCCACAGGGGCGTGCCGAGTCTGTCATGCGGCTCTTCTTTATGCGGATTGACTTGTCCCGAAGTACTCATGCGGCCAGTTGTGATCCGCATGAATCCCATATTTTCAATTCTTCTACACCAATGGTGTATATGAAACACATAAACTCGGTTTCATATGCACCATTTCATATATATATATATATATATATATATATATATATATATATATATATATATATATATATATATATATATATATATATATATATAACAAAACCCTACGATTTTATTCATATGAAGGCGTAAAATGTCGAAGCCTTTACAACTAAGAGATAACAAACGATAAACGGCGAGAAAGGAGGAACAACGGCAAAAATCAAATCAAGAGAGCACGGACTGCCAGAAGACGTGGAGGTTGTGCTTTCATTTTCAGCTGATTTTGAGAGTTTGGCGGAGGACCTCCCGGATCAGTTGGTCGACCGAATATTGGTGACCCTCGTATCTAAATTTGTTCTGGTTCTTCCATATGACCCATGTGATGGCGGCTGTGATGATCTGGTGGCCGTAGGAAGCGTTAGCCCAATTGGCCAGAAGATCGTGGAAGCTCCCATCGCTCTGGTTAAGACGACACCATTAAGAGAGCATTGTCCAAACCCTATCGGTTGACTCCCCGGAGTAGAAGATGTGGTCTATCATTTCTTGTTATTTTTCGTACAGCAGTAACACGCTGATGCTCGACTGAATTCGATGGTATTGAGGGCATCGTCGGTGGGGAGCTTCCTACGAAAGGCTCTCCACATTAGGACAGACCTTTTTTTTGGGATGCACGCCTGCCAGAATGGTCCTAGGATGAGGGAGGGCGCTCTTGTGCCGCACTCGACCCTTCTGGCCGAGGTAAGCGTGAAGGATCCACTGGGCTCAATAGACCACCGCAGAACGTCGGGATTTGTGCTGATCTTCAGTCCGGTGTCGAGGAGTGCGTCTGCTACCTCCTATCCAACCCATTCTCGGGCCATCTCATGGTTCCAGTCACCCGAGTGATCCTACAGCTCTCTGATCGTACTGTTGGAAGGAGCTGTCGGGAGTTGGGGGAGGAGATCTTCCCCTGCCCAACGCTCGAAGAATAAGGATGATTCACCTGAGCCCAGCTGTAGGCGGATCATTATATATATATATATATATATATATATATATATATATATATATATATATATATATATATATATATATATTTTATATATATATAAAAATATATATATATATATATATATATATATATATATATATATATATAAATATATTTTTATATATATATATATAAAATATATATATAAAATATATATATATATATATATATATATATATATATATATATTTTATATATATATATATATATATATATATATATATAAATATATATATATATATATAAAAAATATATATTTATATATATATATATATATAAAAATATATATATATATATATATATATATATATATATATATATATATAAATAAAAAAATATATATATATATATATATATATATATAAATATATATATATTATATATATATAAAATATATATATATATATATATATATATATATATATATATATATATATATATATATATATATATATATATATTTATATATATATAAAATATATATATATATATATATATATATATATATATATATATATATATATATATATATATATATATATATATATATATATATAAAAATATATTTTTTTATATATATATTTTTTTATATATATATAAAAAATATATTTTTTTATATATATATAAAAAAAATATATATATATATATATATTTTATATATATATATATATATATAAAATATATATATATATAAAAAAAATATATTTTTATATATATATATATATATATATATATTTTTTATATATATATATAAAATATATATATATATATATATATATATATATATATATATATATATATATATATATATATATATATATATATATATATATATATATATATATATATATTTTATATATATTTTTTTTTTATATATATATATATATTTTTTATACATATATATTTTATATATATATATATATATATATATATATATATATATATATATATATATATATATATATATATATATTTATATATATATATATATATATATATATATATATATATATATATATATATATATATTCAAAACAAACTTTATTGATGTATTAGGCGCAAAATGTCGAAGCCTATACAAAAGAGCGCCACTCGCGCGGACTGAAAGAAGAACTCAAAAACCGGCCAGCGACAGTAGCATCCAGCTGGACCGGACAAAAGGCTAATACAACATCCTCCAAAACTGGCTCGTAGAGTGGGAGCAGCGAATGTTGACTTTGCGGATTTGACTGAGAACCTCTCTGAAAAGTTGATAGGAATCGAGTTGGCGACCTTCATATGTACTTATTCCTATTCTTCCATAGAACCCAAATGGCGACGGCTACGACGATCTGATCTCCGTGAGAAAGACTCCACTTGGCAAGGAGATCGTTGAAACCCTCAGCCTGAAGGTTCGGGAGGCATCTTCTAGAGAGGTTGGTCCGCATCTGAAAAGGTTGGTCACCAGAGAGAAGTACATATTCTGTGGATTCTGCCTTTGGTGAGGAACAATAGTGGCACCTCGACGCCAGGCTGTATCCGAAGGAAGTAAGGGAGTCGTCAGTGGGAAGCTTTCTGCGCTGCGCTCTCCAGGTGAGGATCGACCATTTGTTGGGGATACAGGACTGCCAGTAGGGAGCAATAAAAGGGGAAGGCTCTCTGATGCCTCTAGCCGCAATTCTGGCCGAAGCAAGAGTGAACTCTCCACCGTTGGTCGGGGACCATCGCCATGCACCGGAGATGTCCCTAACCATCAAAGGTTCTGCGAG